>JAUTCZ010049035.1:0-11397 GCA_032273805.1 Melanodrymia brightae | reverse complement strand
CCGTAATTAATCGGTCCATTTGTAAGTTTACGGCCCAAGTTATTCCGGCAAGGGAAATAACTCTGTTGTGCAAAAAACATTTGGTGAAAAAACGGGACCCTTGACAAACCGGAATCCTGTCTAAACCGGATATTTATTCTGGTCCCTAGGTTGTCCGGTTTAGGCAGGTTTCACTGTAGTAACATTTTATTATTTAACTTTGTTTATTAAGAGTTTGAGTATAAATGAAGTCCATATGTATTATACGATTTTACTCGTACATGTAGGTCATAACTAAAATCATGTCCTCTTCATAATGTCGCTTAGCGATTGGATGTCACAAGGGCACATATCTTTCTGATTGGCTGTCATAAAGGCAAATCTGATTGGATGCTTTCTTCATTCAAGTTATACATGTATGCATATTTCAACAATGAGTTGCACATATAAACAATATTTAATGGAGACGAGTCAAGTATTTTATTTCTTACATACAATAAAAAAAACTTTCTAAACAAATCGCGATTTCCTACTACAAATAAATACTGCCCAAGACCTGGCCTGATTACACTGTGTGCAATGTACCAACAAGTCTACGCACTGAGATTTATGTGGGACAGCCAATCGCTAGTTTTTGAAAATCAATGCAAGAATACTAACGAGGAGGCAGTGACTCCGTGGATCACCCAGATGGAATCTGTAAACAACGACGGTTGTTTATCAAATTGTTATCATATAGCAATATCACGCACAGGTGTTTAAGAAACAATAATATGTAAGCATGATTGATAGAAGATAGCAGTAAACCATTCTGGAGGCCAACAGTAATAGCTTCTAATCTTGAACATCTCTTAAGATTCCATTCCATTGATTCAGCTCAACAGTTAACTCGAGTCATCATAGAAGAGGTAAAACGAGAATTATTTCTATCATTGTATCATATTAATCGGGTTGAGCAGTGGTGAGGGATTATTGCTGGTTAAAAGTTGAAACAAACCCCAGGCGTGCAGATTCTACACAAATGATTATTCTCGTAATGAATAAGATCACTGCCATCTGATTTGAAGATAAACTACAATAGTATTTGAAACAAAATGAAAAACAGATGTATATATTACGTACAACAATACAGGCAACTAGACATTAATGTACAAACATGATCATATATAACATTTCCTCAAACTCGTGATACCAATTTTGTCCTATTTGCAGGTAATGCTCTTGTGATTTGTGTTCGACTTACGTATGGAGCAAGTCACGAGAACAGTTTGGCATACATCATCAATGTATTTATTGGCCAGATGGTATTCTACTTATTAATGTTTTATTACTATTATTGTATCAGATTATAGTCATACAAACAATACCAACATTCGGACGATGCAGAAAACGGTTTTACTAACTCCAAGTGATTGTCACTTAGCATGACTGACCGTGAAATGGTTGACCTACAAGTTTGTTTGTATACTGGCAGCAACACAGGCTATGTATTTATTAAGCAGCCACCCGTCTTTATGGAACTATTTTTATTATCAAAGTTCATTTAATTTTGTGCAATATGAATTGTATTACGGTAATCTATTTTGTAATACATAACTTAGTTTATAGTGTCGACCTGCAAAGGTATGAGAGGTCGACAGATCGATCTTCCTCAGTGGACCCATTGGGGTATTTTGTGTTGCAACCAGTGATACACGACTGGTGCATATAATGCTGTGGTGTCTGCTGTCCCATCTGTAGGAAAGTGCATATAAAAGACCCCTTACTGTTAAATTGGTAAGAGTAGCCTATGCACGTGGCAGAAGTTGGTTTCTTCTGAGACCATCATTCGACAAAACCATGTGTTTGACACCCAGTAGCCGCTGATTATTACCAACTGGTGTAGTCCAGTGGTATCATTAAATAAACAAACTTTTATCTCTTTGTAATATAATTGTGACATGAGATATCAGACATCAAGTACGGTAGACCTACATGTATATCTTATCACACCAATAAAGACAACCCTAACCAAGATATACTACTATATACACACACATATAACTATTAAATAGCTAGGAGGGAAAAATTAATAACGCATTTATACAAATATGAAGACGTAAATCAAAGTGTATTTTTAGATCAAGTCTTAAAATATACTTGTGTCATCGTACCATGCTTTGTTAGCTTCTATATGAGTACCTACATGTCACGTGCGACCCCAGTTCACATTATTTAACACCAAGAACGCAAGACCGATAGGAAACCCTCAGGAGACATGTCAAAACATTTACAATGGAATCAGTCTGGAATTATTCTAGGACAATGATCGGCAATACACAGGTATACATACATACATACATACATACATACATACATGTACACACAGGGCGCTGACTGGTTGTTTTCTTACAACATTAATAACAGTACTTCAAGCGGCACATTCTTTGTTGGTATTGAGGCAAACATTTATAAATGCTTCTGTTTGACTACAATTGAAGCAGCTACGAGTGATTGGTGCACATATTATTTGCAACAAAGTAATTCCTAACATTAAAATAAGGTTTTATTTAACATATTTAATTTACAATGGCAAAGATCAAAGCAAGTAGTGGGAGATACAAAACGTGATAGAAGACAACAAACAGGTACCAAGAGGTTGAGCTAGCCATGAAAGGGATGTATACCGACTATATGTAGTATATGCGCACGAAGTAAATACTACACTGTAGTAATAATATGATAGAAGGTGGGGATGACTTATCAAATATCGTGGGAATATGACGACAAACAAAGGCTTTAATGTCTGTGGCAAAGCTTGAAGGAGATAAAAAAAAAATTTAAAGTCAGAGTTAAGTTAAAAACATATTTATTGAAAGTCATGAGCTGTCTGCACAATCAATAAAAAAAAATAGAAAGTGAAAAATTGGAAGTTTTATAACCATGTCCAGAAATTGGTAAAAGTCTATATGCTGGCTCATGCTATATTGGATATGACGTCAAATATAAGCTGTGTTTATTTTGTTCTAGCATTAACATAAAATTATGTATTCTCAGGTGGAATATCCATTTATATACCAGCATATAAATTATAAAGGATTCTTTTTTATATAGCATACTAATTGTAGAATCTATAAAAGCCAGGTGGTCTATAATTATGTTCGTTAGGGTTTTAAAAGATGATAGAAGCCAGCCAAGAATATTACATACAATTTGTTCTGAATGTTTGCTTGAATTAATGCAATCTAGCTACCCTAATATGAGTCTGCCACGCTGGTGGGCCCAGCTATAATTATGTTCGTTACGGTATTCTATCGATTAACCTGCCAAACAAATAAGACAATGTGATGCAATTGAAATCCAGTCCTTGTTCGTGAAATATGTAGATATGGACTACTATACTGGATCAATAAGATTTTGATTCACATAATCAAAGTACTTCGCTTAAAAGTTGTTCCATTTAATAATTTGAATTTCAGACATGGAATCAATTGTCTTTTACATTATAATTTATATTACATCTCTTTTCCAATGCCAGTCAAAGCAAGACTTTCAGAAAGTTCAAATCTCAACAATTACTCATCAAGGCCTTTCCCCAGGATTATCTTTAAGGCTTTTATTTTCAAAATTCAGCAATTATATTATATTTGTATGTAAAATACATGAGTACAAATTTAAAGGAGTATATATTATACATTGTACAGGGACAGACAACTGAATTTAAGGCCTTTACAAATCCATTACATTAAATCAAAGTGCTTACAATTCCCTTAAAATGAATCAATTCGCTTAGTTCAACAGGTAATGAGTAGGGGGATCTTACGCCTTATGGCTCTGGAGAAACCTCTGCTGATTAGTCCTGTAGTGTTGGCTCACATGAGGACATAATACAATTATACTTTTTTATTCACCTAGGACTGACTCGGAGACAAGCACTGTCGACACACCAAACATCCAGAGTGTCAAAGTATTTTAATCGGTAATCAATCCGGTTACCTCTACTTTCAGTTGTGTGCACACTGATAACAGTTACAAGTGCTTTGAATCGCGTCCAGCCCATTCTATGTATGAAATTCATGGCCATACTCGGCAATGCCACCAAAAAACCTATTGCAAAGATGAATTTGTGATGGTATTTTATTGCAGTCACACAACAAATTTTTTAATAGAAATTACTTCTGTTACTATTCCACTGAAAACACCATAGCTGATTCCTGATTATTGACGGCAGTGTCTGAATATTAGCATTCAATAATTATAATATGGTTTATTTCAATACTTTGTTCAAATATGGTTTATTTCAATACTTTGTTCAAATCTGCTGTCGCAATGCTGTTGTGATGGTAATCAAGTGCTTTTGATTGTATTGATGTTTTTGTGAATGTGACTGTTGGAAAATAACCGTATACGAAAAAGACTGTCGTATCACAACAGCTATTGGTGTACATGCAGCAAAACAAAAGAACTTTGATATGCTTCAAAGCGCTGTGAGTGACCAATGTGTCAACAGAGATCTTGCGAAAATTACTTCTAATTCAAAACATTATGATGCAATTTGATGCACATTGGGCTAATCAACTTTGGTGTGTCAACAATATCAAAGAAAACGTACTTCTGCCGGTATCACTTTTCCAATTTAATATTGTCCAAGAGTGTCTCAGTCTGTCTGCTTCCTATAACATTGTTAATAGAACAACTATTGTTTGTCATTGGTAAATGGGTGCTTTCATCTTTGTCTGTCCAATCAGCAGATGTAAGCTATATCTGGATCCTGTTGATCCACTAATTGCGAGTGCTGTCCGTGTAGGTATTAACTACTACCGGTACATGTACGTACATGTAATAGGATGATATCAGTGCAGTGATGGAATCAGATCAAGCAGACCTGTTACAAGTAGAGACTAGCATTTGAAAACACAACTAGAAAAGCTAAACAAGCCTTGCGTTCAATAGCGCAGGCATTCTGCTACCGACAAAAATGTTTTGACACCGATGTTTGCATCTAATATAAATGAACGAGATATGATAGTACACGATCAAACATTTACATGTACATGTACTGGTTACGGTAATATCCTGTTTCTTTTGTAATATAATAATTTTAATTATTAATAATTATGGACATTAAATACTGCCTAACTACTATTAATTTGTTAGTATAATAACCAGTTTGCTCTCCAGTCCAAGAGCAATCTTATTACAGCTTTAAAGTGGTCCTTTGGGGTTTTAAAATAATAATTCATGTCAGTCTTTTGGATTTTATCAAACTTGTTTTGAACACGTGTCACAAATTGTGAATAAATACAGCATCATAATTCTATTGTGTCCAAATTTAGAGAAAAACAAGAAGACACAAGCAAATTATTACTCAGGGTAATAAATTGCTTAATAATAACCGAGTAATAACTTAAGGCGTAAGTTACACAGATAATGCATTTACATACATTTAGCATGTAATGTAACATACATTATTTAACATGACTGCGTGGTTCAAAATTTCTATATGAATTGTGTTGATTAGGTAATTCTATACAATCTTTATGATCAGTCCTATTCTGGATCATTCAGTTGTGAGATACGGGTGTAGTATTACTGATCTCTGGTATTGGGTACAAATTATTTGTCATTGTATAAAAAAGAAACGGTATTGACAGTCAATACAATATCAATGACAACGCAGTGATATGTGACAGGTATGTAATTACGTAATAGTCAAGGAGGGATCATGGGTTTATACACGTTTTCATTAAAAATAAATGTACACGTAAGTATACCATTATAATACTACAATGCGTTAAATTGTTTAGAAAAACACCTGATTTTTTTTCATAATAAAATGTGATTAACATGAGGCATTTTGCCTAATAGTAATAGACTTGACAAGATCCACTATTTAATCAGTCATTTGGAAGTACAACAATGTATATAGAATTTTACCGTTAAAACTCAAATTTGAATGAAAAAAAAACCAAACATAATTCTGCATGCTTACAAGTAGAGAGCATGCATATAAGTTATAAGTAAAGAGACCATTATAGAAGCCTCCAACATCTAATGTCGCAACGTGACATTAGATGAGGGCTCTGCATTCAAATCTGTCTAATGTCACACCAATGACATTAGACGTTAATGTCATCTTAGAGGTTTGCATTGATTCTATGACATTAAATGTCGCATTAACTTCTAATGTTGTTGGCATTGATTTAATACGCACATGAGTATATACATGTACATGTAGCATAGTGTATGTACAGTCTAGATGTTTGAGGTCAAATGATCGATCCTTCTCAGTGGACTTGTTATGATCATTCCCATTCCAGTCAGTGGTAAACAACTGATACATCAAAATATGTGGTATGTGTTATCTTGTATGTAGGAAAGTGTCATTAAAGATTGTATTAACATAAATGTGATTGTGCATTAGACGTCAAAGATATATTAAAGGTTTCTACAGCGCATGCTTGCAAGTAAAGAAAGTGTACTCCTGCCTTTATCAAGATAGAGAATGATAGCATACTTCTAAATTCAAAGATTAAACAATTTAAAATTTTAAGTTCCTATAGAAACAATAAAAAAAAAAGAAGTGAAAATCTATAAACATTTCTACTTGTTTGTTGCGAGACCCACAGAATATCATTGCTTCAGGTTTCAGAATGCCCTGAATTTAACTCGAGATGGATAAATCAGGATTAGAAAACTTCTGCCGACTATTCATTATGGAGCAAAAATGTTGATGGACTAACTACTAACATAATATCAGCTGCATATGAACAGTACCCCGGTAGTTATAAATAAAAAGAGACAGCAATAAAGAATAAAAAGGCAATTTAAATGTCAGAAAATAACTAATAAAGGGAAATACATTTAACACCAAAATCATTATTACTTCTGTAATGCATGATTTATCTTCAATGTTTAAGAATATTGAGGAGTGCAATTTTTTACTAGTCTGCATTTTTATGAAAACCAGAGTCCTGTAACATCAGGTGTAAATACAGCCATTTGTGTTAAAACAAGCCCATTTACATGTAAAATGAGCTATAAAACCTGTCTGTTCTTTCCATGAAAATGTATGGAAATTTGATGTGTCTATTGAAACCGAGATGTGCTTTTAGTACAAAGAAGTCTCCTGTAAAGATTATGTGAAATAGAACCGATTACATTATTACAGCCTAGCCTGTGATAGGCCTGGTCTCACAACACAGGTGGTCTACCGGTGGCCTGCATGGTCTCACAACACAGGTGGTCTACCGGTGGTCTGCATTGTGTCACAACACAGGTGGTCTACCGGTGGCCTGCATGCCTACATGACCGTGTTGCAAGACAGGTAAATAAACTGAATAAAGATAGAGTTTAACTGTTTAATGAGTGCATTGATTAATTAATCATTCACTATTTTATGTAAAACAACCCATTGATTTAGACAATGGTCTTCGATGAAGGCTGCAACATTTCTATTATCAGCAAGGAACATTTTAGACAGAATACCACATACCAGTCTTTGGTATACAGGGTTTTATTTCTGAAATTTGACTTGACGCCCATCGCTTTGACTTTGGGAATTTTAGCGTCGTTTGACTAAAAATTGGGAATTTCTATTTTCAGTGGCAAAACATATTAACCTACATCTGTAAGTTAGGATTTCTAAAATAGTGATACTGTGCATGTACTTGTATTTAAATATTCAAATTAAAATTGGGAATAAAAAACGACATTGCCTTTGGGGAATAACAGAAATTAATACTAATAACAGTGGTGACCCATTGTTGGAATTTAAAAACAACAAAAGACCTACTGAGGAGGATTGATCCTTCGACTTCACACACCCGGGGCCAGACACTTTAACCAATGAATTATACTGAGACTTGGCTCCTGTAAATATAGTGGTATTAATTTACTCTAAACATCGAAATAACATAAATCTAACCAAGCAGCAGTCTGTGTACTGTACTGAAAGTCACATGCCAGGTAACGATGTGAACCAAGCTATCGGGTGGATACACGTTTGTCAATACAGAACATTCCTCTTACCTCATATTGTACGTCCACTTGTCTACCTTAAACGTAGGCTCCATTTCCCAGTTTGACTATCTGCGTGACCAGCAAGAGACTATCAGATGGTATCCATGAACAATATCAAACAGGAAGAACATTGTGGCCACAGTGAGGTACTCTCACACACAGAGCAGTTCAATATGACATACTGTCACAGCACCACAGCCTTCACTGTGTTCAGTTTTGCAAAAATCATCTGAAGTATTGATCGAGAAACTCTGTGACATCACAGACTATAGGCAGACTGGGCTAGATGGTGAATTGAACACTGGCGGAGAACTGCTGGCTGAAACCCCCGACAGCACTGCACTCTGTGATTCAGAAAACAACTAGACTTCCTGATAAAGGACTGCCACATGCTTCAATGAGGTTAAATACATTTATATCTACCTGTTGGTCATCAAAGCCTGTTTGACAATCAACAACACCAGGGCAGAGGCAGGCAACAGGGCAAAGTCACCGAGTCCCATTACAAAACACAATCAGTGTATATGACCTGAAGGTATGGCCACATAAGCCACAATAACAATGTTAATACAATTGGGAAGTGGAAATGCTTATTCACCATACATGTTAATTTAACGGGTGTGTGTGTGTGTGTTTGTGTGTGTGTGTGTTGCAATACCATAGGCAAAGTGTTACAGCTCACTAGTTCAAGGAAGTTTCAATAGCCATAATTGTATTTACGCATATAAATTTACATTAGTCATTCTGTATACAGGCCTGTTAACTCAGCGGGTGTGAAGGGTGCATACAGGCATGTTAGTATTAACTCACGGGGTGTGAAGGGTGCATACATGAACATTGGTTGAAAAACACCACAGTATAGTTCAATACTATTTTCTATTCATTTTTGTTACAGAAGGTTAAACTATTTTTACAATGGCACCCACAATGCACCTGCATAATCATGTATCTGGTATACTACATAATTCCAAGGACTGTTTTACCACGGGTCCCAAACAACAATGTGTACTAATTACATGTTTGTACAGGACACACCTTATAAACGTGATCCAACAGATTGAAAAGGTCAATTGATTAACACAAAGATAAAGTTTGTTTGTTTAACGGCATCTCTAGAACACATTAATTATTAATCAGCAGTTATTGGATGTCAAATGCACTGTTATATCGACACTTGGTCACAGAGGAAATCCGCTGCCACCACATAGCTACTTTTCTTTTAATAACAGCAATGGATTTTTTATCTGCACTTTCCCAGACAGGATAGCACACACCATGGCCTTTGATAGACCAGTCGTGGATCTCTGGTTGGAAAGGGAAATGTCCTTTTTACGTGTTTGGGTGTTGTTAAATTTGAGTTCATTCATTCATTCCATTTGTAATATAGTAAAACATAATTTCCAGTTATTAAAGCAAGTTCACAGTATTAAGATATATTGATGTAACTCAGGTTTTTATTTGGAACAAAACAAGTTGTGGCTTCCAGTATTGATTGTAATCGAATACACAGAACTTCCAGACAGTCATAATGAGAGAACACATCAAAAGACATTCACTTGACTTGGTCTGAAAGCATCTGTTCTAATGTTGTATGTATGAAGATTGATGGCAAACAACTGCAATCGAACCTGCTTGAGTGGCAACCTCTATGAGGCAACCACCTGGCTAATAAGGGGACTAACTTTCTTTTGTACCAAACCATGTACATAAAAGTTGGTTTGTTTAACGACACCAGTGCAGCAAATTGATTAATAATCAGCAGCTACTGGATGTCAAACACATGGTTATGTCAAAACATGGTCTGCTGCCACATAGACTACTCTTACCCATTAACAGCAAGGGATCTTTTACGTGCACATTACCAGACAGGATAGCACATACCACAGCTAATGATGAACCAGTCATGGATGACTGGTTGGAACAAGAAAGAGCCTCATAGGTCCACTGAGGAGGATCGATCTTGCAATATTTTGAAACTCAGAATTGCTGAGACTCATGTCAGAAAAACCATCTACAAAAGGATTCATGCCAGAAACTATAATTCTAATGCAAGCTTATAATTTATACATGCTTTTATCACTCCCTCCTGAATTTCGCGGATGCGGAAAAATTTGCAGAATTTGCCTCACACAGCAGAAGTTGTTCGTCCGCAGAAAATAAATTTTCGTGCAAAACAGGTGCAGAATTCGTAATTTTATGCCGTGGAATTTCATTTAATCAATGAAAAATGTTCAATGTGCATTGCTTGCAATATAAACATGAAATTTGTAGAAAAATACCGATTTGTTTGGCTCGTACCTCACATGTAGTTTACGGAAACCACTGAAGACAAGTTCCACAAATATGAAATAGGATTCCTATTTAATATATAATAATTATATTAACATATATCAATTGTTTGGAGGCAATAATAATTTCTAAGTGTTATTTTCAGTTTATAATATATAATAACATGTTGCAGAATATGCCGCAGAATTCCTCCAATTCTACTGCAGAATATATCTAATTTTACCGTAGAATTCAGGGTGGAATGATTTTAGACTAAGGCACGGTTCGAAATAAGTGGTATCCCGGGGATACCACTTTCTAAATTTGGATACCAGATTCTAAAAACCGGTATTCTTTTTTAAAAAGAACAAAATTTATTATTTTGTATGTTTACATAATTTACTTGACTATATTGGCAAACGTAACATTTCAACCACTTATAGTTATACATCGTACCTGTGTATCCATGATAGAATTAAAAACATCTTGGCTGATTTTAATATCCGAAATCATGCAGATCGCCGTCACGAAAATATCCGGTGATAACGTTCACTCATCAACAGACATTATGCTTGCCTACACATAAATTCACAACCGACGCTATTTGTTGTTCAGAAATTTTGATACTAGATATTGAGTTTGGATACTAGATTTTAAATGCTAGTATCCAACATGTACCTTGAAATTGTTTGTATTTCGAACCCTGCTAAGGAGGGTAAATTTTTCAAAGTGATTAGTTGGCGGGGGCTTCCAAACTCCCTGTTTGGTCAGAAGGGTAGGTTAAGTGATGCTCCCATTGCGTATTCCATTGATCACTCCACTCGACACACTTTACATGTATAACACCAATTATTTTACTCTGCCATGAGGTTGGGTTGGGTCATTTTTGGTGTGCTTCCATCAGAAAACTGTTCAAGCACCCCTGTCACGGGCACAACCTCTGACTTCGCCAGAGAGTTCTGTCCACGACAGTTACTCTGCCGTATTCGTTTAATGAGAAATGAGGACGGATTTATTTTGCAGTAGTATTTTTGAGGGCAATATCATGTTTTATTACCCTAGCGGCAATTCTACCGGGGAAAATAAATATCATAATTTCTCACTGAGAAATTATCCACATTGGTATAACGTGTCATTTGATTGGGTTGT
>JAUTCZ010049024.1:0-11399 GCA_032273805.1 Melanodrymia brightae | reverse complement strand
TACCCTCGCTTTTCTGACCACCAACATGCCGTACTTAAAGAATATGAAGAGTAACTTAGGGGACATTTCATGCACACAGGAACCCTCCCAGCCACTAGACTAAATATGCAAGGCTATTAGAAGGCCAGAAACTGTTTTAAAGATTTCAACTCATGTTCATGTTATTGATGTCAATATGTACAGCATCAGTAATATAGGTGAACTGTATTAAGTATAGACAGCCGAAGGACTTATGTATTTTTTTATATCATGACTTGTTAGAATTGGGTATCAAGGCACCAAGTGGTCTATATATAACATTTAACATGGTGTCTATATATAACATTTAACATGGTGGTGGGTAACATTATGATTTAGACATCTTAAAGGTCATTTGGAGGTCATAACGGTCTCATGCCAGACAAAATAAATCAAACCTGCTTTAAAATCTATGGAACAAGGTCTTTCTAGACAGTATATAATACAAGTCTTTAAAAAACATAACCAAGTAGTTGCACACCTGTGGTTATATAACTGCAGTGCTCATATTAAAAAACATTAGGTTTTATTTAAATACCTCTTCTTCAATATCAATTTCATCCTCTTTCTCTTTCTGTCTGGCCACAAATTTTTCAATGACGTGAAACAAAGCAGGTGAAATTGCCTTGAAATATTTATGGAAGTCCCACTTGACAGCAAGGGCAGCAAAGATGTTGTTGTTTACAAGGGCTGATCTCAGATCGGTGAGAATGCCAGGTGAGTACTTCTCAGAGTCTTCATAAAGATGTCTAGTTATCACATAATCCAAAATGGCATCACCAAGAAACTCTAACCTGCACAGATTGCAAAAAAAGAAGCATTTTATCATCTGAAACATGAATGACAGCTGTAGAAGTGGAATGTCGATATGGCATGCAATGAATGAAATGTACTTTATGAGATGAACATAGACTGTACTGGGTGCTAAGAATAACTAATACCTGCCTTGGACACAGCCATGACAGTGGGCATTATTGACAAACCGTGCCCAAGGCTAGGGTGCTTGAACCTTTAGTAGATAGAAGCTTTTAAAAAGTAACAAAAAATTCAAATAGAAAATTACCAAACTATATTGATTTTCATATATAAAACTAAAATTAAATGACACAATGACCCAAATTGCTGATTTAAATTTATTTAAACACAGATTTATATAATACAAAGCTACATGAAATGCAAAAGAAATATTTATAAAAGCAAAATGTAAATCAGAATTTACAAGAAAGACTTGACAATCATAAAACAAACAGTTATCACTGATACTAAAAGAAAATTACCTTTGGTAGCAGTCAGTGATTGCGTTGTAGTGATACGAAGCATGTGTAAAGGCCTGCAGTAGGTAGGAGCGGTCTTTAAATGTGTAGTGGATTTTCTCCTCTAACACTTGGTAACCATCAAGCAGATGATCGAGCATGCTGTGTGTGCTAGACATACTTTTCAACAGCGGTGATGTCGGACATTTCAACTCCTCAAACTCAAACTCGCTCACCTGACAAACAGATATAACTTATTAATTCAGAATCAGATAACATAACAATTATTTAGAGAAGACGTATTTCCTAGTCCCAAAGTAAAATTCTTTGTAGTTAAAGGATTACC
The DNA here is from genome assembly GCA_032273805.1 of Melanodrymia brightae. Taxonomy (NCBI): domain Eukaryota; kingdom Metazoa; phylum Mollusca; class Gastropoda; order Neomphalida; family Peltospiridae; genus Melanodrymia; species Melanodrymia brightae. Next base: position 9,782 of record JAUTCZ010049024.1, on the reverse strand, counting down.
TATATCATTTATTTTACACCATATCAAGCTCAGAAAAGATACTAAATTGTAATGAACTTTAGACTACAGAATTAATTTTGACAAAATTCAGTGTGAGAAGTTAGTTGTATAGATGCACATATTATAGGAACGAAAACTAAATAAATAAATAATATAACTGATGTACAATGTACATAAAATACGATGAATCTTTTGTGGATTATATTTTTTCATGATGGATGGATTTGTAAAAATTTCTAGTGAACTCATATTCTTTAAGTCATTCGTCCTTTTTTTGATCGAGTATCATGGGAAACAATTCCAAATAATAACAGGCTCAAGGTTAAAAAATAAAATTTGTCTAAAATAAAGCATTCATTACAACAGAATTTTGTGCACATAATTATTATCTGATAAACCTTTTGTAGAATACAAGAGTATGCAGACTTTTTTTTATTAATCTTTTGAATTTATAAAAAGTGATATGACTTCATATTGGTGTCATTAATTTAAAAAACAAATCTCATTGGGAACACTGCAGTTGCCTTCTACAACTTATTATATAATACCTGTTGTTTTTCGTGTCTCTTCAGCGCGTCTGCTTTTCCCTTTTTGGAAAGAACTTTCAGTCCAAGCCAAGACATGAAGAGTAGTGCAGCCTTCTTGCCACAGGTGGTCAGGTAACAGCCAATCAGGGCCTCCACGCAGTCTGCAACACTTTTGTCAGGAATACCATGCTGTGTCTGCAAGCTGTATGGAATCAGACACTGGGCAACATCGGTCAAGTCAATAATCTTTCCTTCCTCTTGTATTTTATCAATTTCATCCACCTCTTCTTCAAATTTCATCCTCTCTAGCAAATCGGGTAGTGAATCAACATTGGAATGTTGTTCAGAAGGACAGTTCTTTCTACATGATGGCCCTAATTTTGCATTATCACAATACACAGGTGAATCAATATGAGTTTGCTTTGAGGTTGCTTCATCTACATCTTCAAATACAAAATTTGACAAAAGTCTGTCGGTTTTATATCCTGAATTGGCAATGAGAACTTTGGGTACAGGTCCTCGTCTTTTGTGTTCATTTATTACATAGCATGGTGGAAGCCAGTTTTCATACGGTTCAAACTTGGAGGAAACCATACACTCAGCCAAACGGCTTTTTCGCCCAAGTCTGTACAGATTATAGTTGCTTACCTGCTTACTACGCAAGTAACTCAGTTTACCTTCATGGATACCAGGGTATGTGCAGTACAGGTATACAGTTATGGCATACTTTAGGAATGAGTCACCAATGGTCTCAAGTCTTTCCAAACTGAAAAAGTCATTGGCATTCGACATAGTTAGGGCCTGAAGGAGGAGGCAAGGGGTTGGGCCAATAAATGTCCTGAGATCGCGATCCTCATCCATTATGATATTTGGTTCTGTGTAAACCTCTTCTTCATCACATTTTTCAATTCTTTTTTTGCTTGTAGAACTGAAGTCGCCCCACATCCCAAAATTGGTATCTTCATTTGGATTATGTGTATCAGTTTGAAAGACTTGTGGCTTTATATTTGTATCACAGTTTGATGAGTCATCAGTTGACTTATTGATTTCTTCGTCAGATGTCTTATTGATTCCTGAATCTGTATCTAATTGTGAAACTTGTACATTACTTTGACCTAACAGCTGCACTTTAGCGGTGTTACATTTGTCCCAATTGCTCTGTTGATTCTCAGATACACTAGTACCATCAACACAAGACAAAGCATTTCCGCCTTCCCAGTGACTGCCTTGACTATTGTCATGACTGTCATTAACCGAGGGCAAGATTATGGCACTTGAGTTTTCATTATTACTAGTACTAGAATCTGAACAATGATGAAATATTTTTTCTTCAAACAAAGCTTCTGACTGGATCACTTCGGAGTTGCATTCTCTGCTCTCTGAAGCCAGGGAACAAGTATCTGACACAAAGCCGCCTGTATTACAAGAGTGGGTATCACAAACACTATTTGAAATTACATTATCATCACTTAGGATATTATTATGAGGCAGGTTCTTTACATTGTCACACATTTCTGAGCAAGTTGAAGCAAAAGGACTGTTTGCATTCTGATATAAATTATCTTGCATATCTTGACCAGTAGCAGTTTGACCAGAGAGGTTAGAGCATTCAGAGGTTTTGAGCAGATGGGTTTTGAAGTAGATCGGTGAGTTTTCATGAGATTCTGGTTTTACATCAGTTGCAACAAGCTCAACTGATGGGTTAGCATTGGTTTCATTGCTGGATTTTGAGCACCGTTTGGTATTGTCTTGATTATCATTCTTACAGTTATCTCCAGTATCAGAACAACTGACATCTGAAGCATTAGATAGTATACCAGAGTCACTGTCTGAAGACAAATCTCCTTTGTCATCAGATGATTTACGTGATGCTGTTTCTGGGGCTTTTTCTACAGTTTCACAGCTATCGATCTTGTTTTCTACATCAGATACAAATTGGCCATCCTCTTTGCATTCAGCATCTTGAATAGAAGTATGGACATCACAAACACTTGAGCATGGACTTTCCAAGATCTTTGAAGTTTTACTTTCTAATTCAGCTGTGTCAACCTTCAACTTTTCAGGATTAGTTTCAAACCCAAAGTCAAGCTGAGGAAATGTAAATCCTTCAGGCAAATCCACAATCCCAATGCCGGTTTCCTTAGAAATTCTTTTCCGTATCTCCTCAGCCAAGAGAAGGTAGTTCATTCGGTACAAAACCGCAGGAAGGCAAACCGCTTTACGCCACAGTGATGCTGGGAAGACGTGGATGTCACAAAGTTCTGGAACCAGTATTTGTTTTTGCTGGAGATTTTCCCGCCGTGCTCGCTTGGTCTCAGCACTGCTAGTGGGCAGAGCCACTCCTTTCTGATTCATATAACGAGGTGTTAAAAGATTCAGTCTTGCCGATGTGTGATCCACGTCCAGTAATGGTTGCTCAGTATTGGTAATGCTCAGTCCATACTTCGTAGTGTAGTATTCGTTGAATGTTTTGTACAATTCAGGAGACGGGAATGGACTTAGAGGACTTAGGTCATGGCGTATTTCTGCAACATAGAAGTGCTGTGGTTGATCTATATTTCTGTATGAAGGCATGACAACAGCATCACCAAAATCTTCCTCTTTGAAGTGGAATGTATCCTTTTTAGTCTCCTTTTTAGTCTCCTTTTTAGTCTCCTTTACGGTCTTCTTGTCTACATTTGATTTTAAAGACTTATTCACAAAGTCAATGAAATCCCATTCAATTTGTGTCTCTGAAGTTAACTCTGCAAGAAAACAATAATCCATTTGAATATTACTTGTTTTCTTTGATAATTAACTTGGTACAATAGAAAGCAGTCCTTTCTTTTTGGTTAATATTTAAAAAACTACCAGACTGTGGTCAATCGCAGTGTATCCCGATCTTAGCGTTCATGCTCGATAGCCCAGTCTTTATCTGGTAGAAGAGTTTTTGAAGTACTGACAGAAAATAAAGGACTTAGCATTCCGTTATGCCAAGGTCCATTTTGAAAAAAAGTGAACTTAACTTAAATGATAAACTAATGTTTGCTATCCAATACCATGAATATCCTAGAAATCTTTTAAGAGTATATCTCATGACCAGATCCACATTAAATCAATATAGAAAAAATATACCAAACATGAAATTTTACAGACATTGTAGTTATATTTTATAGAACAAAATCATATATAAATAAAACAATTACGAAAAGCGAACATAAAATTGATTGCCAAGGTATGAAATGTGCATTATTATATTTCTAAATTTCAAGGACTGCGATGAAGTGTTAGTCTGCACCTGTGTTTAGAGGAACCAAGAGGTAGCCAACATCGGAGGATTTTGGTGCAAACTCCATGGGATCCTTCTCAAGATGTAGAACACTGTTGAAGAGGAACTTGTGGAAAGACCTGACTTTGTCAATATCCTCCTGGCTAATTCTAGCATCATCCCTGAGCAGCTGTATAGAAACTGTTACCTTCCCTGACCGGGTGTACACTGGGAATGAAGGCACCTACAATATATATACATATATATATAACAATTCATTGCTAAATGTTCAATAATAGCTGACGGTTACCAATATCTCTAATCACAACCACTTTTCAAATAAGTAATCAAAAAATTTAATAAGTAAACCTGTTTTACAATAATTTACAATATAAGTTGAGTATATATACAAGTTTCAAGCTTGAAACTGGTGATAATTTGTATTAGAAGTAAATGCAGGCTTACATTTGGTATTGGTTTTGTAGAAAAGATTCCAAAAGATTGTGTGGTGTTTTCTGGTGCATAGATTCTGCGTCCTCGTGTGTTTTGTTCCTCAGTGATTGGGCCAGTCAGCTCCATGTAAATGTGATAAAGGTAACATGGCTCATCTGCTGTCGGGTGGTTGTTGATAAACGCGTCTGCAGACTGTAAAAAATGACATTAATTTTAGACAAATTTAATAGAGCAACAAAATGTGATACATTTATTGTATCAATTGTCCCAAAACAATAAGCAAATAAAAAAGTGGAATCGTTATGGTGTATGAAATTTGCTATGTACAAGCCTGCTATGTACAGGCCTGCTATGTACAGGCTTGCTATGAACAGGCCTGCAGTATGTGTAGTACAAGTTATATAACAAAAAAAATAGAATAACTCAACATTTAGTAAACTTGGAGAAAGTTTTTTCCAATCAATAGCAATTATCTACCACATACTACAGGTCGCAGTATCTACTTTTGATGTGCAAGGAACCTCCTTTCCTACACGTATGCACTCACAAAGTTTGATAGCCCAATGCAGTGGAAACAATTTGCATGGACAGACAAGGCAAACACTATACAGCCCAAAACTTTGTTGAAGTGGGTGTATAAATAAATAAATATACATGTATGTATAATCATTGTATTAAAGGGTAGTTACCTTTTTAAAGTAATATTGTTTGCGTTTTGTTGTTCCAGGTCGAGCTTGGCCAGGAAGATCTTCTTCTTCATCCAATTCCTCCTCCTCTTCATACATGAACATTTCCTTTCCAACCGGCATCAAATTATCATCCAACTCTCCTGAAAACAATCAGTAGGCTAGCAATGTAATCCACTTCCAATATGTATGACATCACAATGAATACACTAATGTTGAGAGACAGACAGACTATGAACACAGCATCATGATCATAGCATACACAGGTGCATGTGAGCAAAGTAATTACAGTAGTTTGTCTAGTGGCACATAACGGTTGAAACTCCTTTGAGAAACATTATAGTGGTACTTGACACTTCAGAATGCAATCATATATATATATAAAGCACTACAAGTATGTTTTTCTCAGCATATCAGAGAAGAAAATATTAGACAAGTTCCAGAGAAAACGCTTTTTCAATATTTGTTTCCTGTATCGAGTGAAGAAATAAAATCAAAAGAAAATAACTTAACGGACCTGCTTTGTGAAGTATCTCACACATTTTGAGAGCAACAGCCATCTTTGCTAGCTTCTTTGAGCACATGGCAGGTCCCTAGAAAGACAACATGGGCAACATTTATCAAACTATATTTGGACTACAACAAATTATATATTTAAAGTAAAGTTTGTTTTATTTAACGACGCCACTAGAAACACATCGATTATAAATCAGCGGTTATTGAATGTCAGACGCATGGTTATATTGAAACATGGTCTCAGAGGAAAACCGCTGTCGCCGCTTCATGGGCTACTCTTACCGAAAAACAGCAAGTGGTATTTTATGTGCACTATCCAATAGACAGAAAAGCACAAAACACGGAATTTGATAAACTGGCTGGAAAGGAAAATAGCCTATAAAAATGTTTTGCGCTGTGGAGGATCGATCCCTCGACCCATCTGAGCTACGTCCCGCTCCGAACGGTATAACAACGTCTGAGCTAAAAGGACAGGTATAATGTCCTCTCGACACTGCCTTGTAATGCAAATACATGTATACAAAAATTCTTCAGAAAAGTCTATCGTCTGCAAAGAAAATGGTGGAATTCTCTGAAGATTTTTGTTATGTATTTGCATTACAAATATTTTTATAAATTTGTTAACCTAAAGTAATATAATTTGGACACAACAATAGTACTTTTTTATTTTCAAAAATGTTTACCAATTTTCTCTACGTAATAATAATAATATAAAGATCAATTTCGCATTGTGAAAAATCGCTCATCGATCGACTTCGCGGGGCATAAACTACACTAAAGTTATCTACGATAAACATAATACAAATGTTCAGACACGAAGTATACACTTGCTTTCGTTCACAAACAATCCAGATCCGCTGTAGCTGGATATATAACTATATCTTCGTTCACCTTTTTAAATTTAGAAATACCCCATTGATTAATGAATGAAGTTTCTCTTTGCGTTTGTCATGGCGAATTGTAGAGTATAACGTTGAAAATAGAATTTTTAACACTAGTGAACTTATAATTATCTAGACTGAGACTGGCGAATTTCAAGCCAGACTTTTTAGATCTTGAGAATCCACATGTGATTAATTCCATTTTTCTTCTGGCAATACACAAAAAGTCCACTGCTTATTGCGGGCAGTTGGGTGGTTAGTCTTTGAGAAAATAAAGGTGCTCTAATCAGAAAAGTGGCAGGTGGAACTCACATTGAGTGACAAAACCCATCGTTGCAACAATTCTATATCCGCTTAGTCTCTTTTTGTGATAAACTTCCGGGCTAAGTGAGGTGTGATATTTGATTGCTTTTAATCGTCTTAAATCCATGTGTTACAACATACATCGAACCAAAAATATATACCTACTTTAAAGCTCTATTATTTAGGTGGCTTTCTTGATTTTTATATTTGCTTATCTGTTCAATAAAAGTATTGTTTTCTAATAAAATCGTGGACCGTACTGAAAATCTCATGCGCCTGTTTATCCACGTACAGAACATTTTTAGTTCTATGCAAAGTAAAAAACAGCATGCAAAATGTATTGAATGACGGATCTAGGAATTATACAAAGATATATGGGTAATACTAACCAATGTTTCCACTCGACTATTTAAACAAACATCGCTGAATTGCGACATTTATTGTAGACACATTTGATTTGTTCCATGAACTGTTTGTAGTCCATAATGATAATTTAAATGAATGTAATATCGAGGACATTTTGATTTGTTCCATGTTCCACCCATTGGCCTCTGTGCAGTTGCGCACAGATGTGGGGGGGGGCGGGGGGAGAGCGAGAGGGGAGAATCTATATTTAAAACCATGCGTTATTAAATCAAATGTAAAACATTGTTTTAATATATAAGCCATTGTATCTATATTTAAAACTATGCGTTATTAAATCAAATGTAAAACATTGTTTTAATTAATATATAAGCCATTGTATCTATATTTAAAACTGTGCTTTATTAAATCAAATGTAAAACATTGTTTTAATATATGTATAAGCCATTGTATCTATATTTAAAACTATGCGTTATTATTATTTTTTAAATAATGCAAATCATTGTTTTAATATGTAAACCATTACAGATATAAATTGGGCAATTCCACGAAAAGGTCAACCGCCTTTTAAATTTATGAAATTCACTTAACTTTCAATCTTTGGTACTTCTATAATACGCTATGAAATTGTGGATTACAAATATATAAGAATTTTAATAGCACAAATTTTTTTCCCAAGAATATGGGGTTCAGAAGAATTATAAAAATGCATAAAATGCGGTTATGACGAATTTAAAACCGTTTATACAAATGTAATTTTTTGTTGTTATATTTTTAATGTTTGAGACTTAACCAATATTATATTTAACAGCCTCAATACTTTTCGAGTTGTACAGACACGTACGTCTGTCACAAAAAAGGTATGAAAAGTAATTTTTATTGAAAAACTGACAGACTCATCCATTCGTAATTTCATAATTATTATAAAGCCCAAAAGCATTATGTAAAAAAACTTTTAAAACTATAAACCCACAGGTGTTCTAAAAATGTATAAAGGTTTGGTATGTCCGTCACAGGAAACGGTGTAATGTTGAATAGGTAAACTTCAGGTATAATGTCAATAGTTTATTAATAAAGCCTCATTTACATGGACACTTTTACTCACGTGAGTATCTATACTTACATAAGTAAATTTACTTACGGTGGCATGTGAACGTATTTGCTTACGTGAGTAAATATACTCCTGGAGTAAATCGACATATAAGTAAAAGTATATTTGCTACACCTAAGGAGGTCTAGTAAAAGTATATTTACTTAGAAGTATAAATACTCCTGGAGTAGTTATGGTCATGTGAACAGGTTTCAATATTTGCTTATGTAAGCATATGAAATCCGTGATGCTAGAAATCCGAACAGGTTGCCAATAGTTCTATACTCGGCAGAGGATGCAATCAAGTAGATTGTTATGGCCACCTTATGATTCAACTCCACAGGATCGCCCTCATAAACCTCATGTGCAGGTAAACATGGTTGTAGTTCTTCGCAAAGATAACAAAAAAATTCCTCTCGCCATGCGAAAATGGTCAATCCAGAATTTATCATCAAATATCCGTTTGACAACATCGTTCCACCAGTGCTGAGAACGTTCTCTCTTCCACACACCCCTTTCCTGACGTGACCTGCCTGCTCGACAACATTGTATCAAATGATTTAAAATATGTGATGTTTATCATATAATTAAGTTTACTTCTGCCTGACGTAAACATCATGTGAACACAATGTAAATTTACTTTTGCCCACTCCATGAGTAAATTTATTTATATGTAAATTCTGTCCATGTGAATGAGGTTTAATACAGGGTCGCCGAAACGAGATTGGGGCTGCGGACTAGCTATGTTGAGGGCCACAAAGTGGTCCGAATTTGCTAGGGGCTTCCGGGGGCATGGAATGAATGAATAGATGTTTAACGACACCCCAGCACGAAAAAATACATCGGCTATTGGCTGTCAGAAAATGGTAGACCGGGAACATTTTGAAATTATTTGGGCGGCGGCCATCATCTTAATAGCTAGCCAAGGGACTTTCCATCTATTAATAGACTCCATTTACCCTTGGCACAGTTACGTCACATCTCCAGTTTCGATCATAGCCCCCTCTTTTGAAAATATATTTAAAATAACGTTGACGTCCCTTGGATGATTTCATAATGACCAATCACATTCGACATGATTTTACTCTTTTAACTTAAAAACAATAACAAACAAGACAATTTGAACTTTTCATTTATTGCAATCATCGGCATTGACATAGTTGGAATTTAATTACAAAGACGATATACAAATACTAAAGTTATGCACACACAGATGGAAGTGTTCTATGTGCCGTGTCACTGCATCATTTTAGGTCTCATATATACCCTTATATAATTATTACGTATTGGCAACAATACAATTTTGACAAATAGATAGTAATTAATGAAAGACCCCCAATCACCAATGTTTCCACTTTGCTGCATCTCTAGACAATAGCAACGTCCTTATTATAAGTGTTCTAACTATTTAGCTGCATATTCGTATAACTAAACGTAGATCGAGAAATTTCACATAATATAACATTTTGAAATGTCTTTTGATGTTTACAATATAATAAATGTTTCCAATTATGTAGTTAAAAAAGGACTGTTTTCTTTTCTGTGAATTTGCAAGTAACTCGCCTTACTTTATCGTCAAGTGGTCACACTTTTCACGCCAACATGGTGAGTGTCTCTTTAAATGAGCAATAAGACATCATTATCGGAGAGAATATCAATCATCAAAAGACGTCATCATGTACAGTTCTTGCATTAATGGAGTGATGTTTTCTGGTT
>JAUTCZ010049013.1:0-11399 GCA_032273805.1 Melanodrymia brightae | reverse complement strand
TGAACACGTTTGTGATTATTCTACACTTTAGGTATAGTTGTGTTGTTCAAACATGGCTTTATCAAAAAACAAAAAAAGCCAATATAGCAAATCTGCTGAACAGTCTCCGTACATGCAACTTGGATCCTGCGGCTACTATCAACCAGTATGAGAAACTTTGACGATTATCTTTGTACGGGAAATGAGGCGGAGAGTAGTGACGATGATCATGATGAAAGTGACTCTGATTTTGAGGTAGTGAAAGACGTAGTCGTGGAGGACGTGGCCGTGGTGCCCCATAACATACATTTAATGACTGTTCAATGGACTGTGATAAGAAATTTGCTGTAAATGTTGTTGGTTTTTGCATTACTTGCAAATATGGCAAATGTTTAAATAAATTTTTGTCTTAATGTTTAGTTTTTTTTTTTTTTAATTATGACAAAATCATTTTTAATAACGGAAAAATAGATGCAGTGGATTGTATGACATTAGTTAGTTTAAATGTTTAACAGACCAGAAATTAATACGTTCATTTGAAACAAAACGGAAAATGTTAAATGTTTCCCAAATTTTTTTTTCAAAATTAATAGATATTCAAATTATTGTATAATCAAAAATAATAACATAGGTTACATCATTTATGCTTGAAACTTACACAACCTGTTGTACACATATGAGGGATAATGTGGTTAACATTTGGTAAGAATCTGAGCACTGTAACATGGTGGTTGTTAAGGACATTTAACAAATGATGTTGCAGAAACTTTAAACTTCATTTTCTCAAAAACTGCATAGTCAGGTATCATCAATATAAATAGCCATATCTCTGGAACCGTTCAACCTATTGCAATAAGTTTGGTACCAGTTTAAAGCTAGTTAAAATGCCAATGAGTTAAGCATAAATTACCTTTTTAAAAAATTTTTTTATGTGACTGGTTTTGCTATCTCGGGTCACATATTACAACAGTATGTACAGCAAGTTAAATAGGATGAACATTCCACTTTGTCCCAAATATAGTTATTAATTTTTGTTGTTAAAAGTAAAGATTGTACTGTCAGTGAATAACATAATATGCACACACCACAAATTTCATTGGATAGTCATTTATAATTCGAATTTTTATTTATAGAAAAATCCTGAATATCAACCAAATAGTCGACAACTCACATCACAATTTCAAACAGACATTTTATGTACAGTGCACTATTTCTACCCATAATTCCTGGCAGAGACTAAAATTAAATTGATTTATGTTTTCATTGATCAATTGTACCCAAGATCCAGGCAAGTCTCTGGTCTCAAATGTATTTCAGATATCATAGTTCATTACTTTTTTCATATTATTGAATCTATTATGTTTATTTTTAGCTTAATTTGCAATCGTTCCAAACAAATAAAAAAATAGTGGAATCTGTCAATGTCAACTTAAATTGTTTTTAAGAATGTGATTTATGTTTACTGTATAAAAAGTCAGTATTAAAATCACACAAACAATATTTACACACAAACCCAGTGGCTTTTGTTTTAGAAAATCGTTTTTAAACAAGTAATGTATACATTTAATTTTTATCAATAATTTATAATTGATCAGATATTATTGTAGTAATGGCATATTTTAAACAATACGCAGGTTTTTTTTTATAACAGATAATGATATATCTTTCAGATCTCCAATGGGAGACATTAAGCAGTAGTCCAATCAAATAATTATCTCTGCTCAAGATTGATGAACATTTTCACAAACTTCAGTTATATATTTAAAGTACATTTGTATTGTATATGAGCCGCTTCGTATTGATGTGGAAACTAACCATTTCATTACCTTTCACCTTGCAGAGCAGTTACGATTCAATGAGAGTGAGCATACAAAACTACAGGAAAACCGCCACTTTGTACTGAAAACACATGTGGTAAGTTTGTTCATTAATAACCAAAACAGTTGACCTTTTTCATCAAGTTGAATGTAGGCCGGACAATAAAAAACTATGAATATTCAGTGATCTGGCATTATCTCCTGGCATCTGTGGTGTTTGGACAATTTACTTTTCTCACTTTCCCTATAAAAAGGAGTGGTATGTAGCCTAGAGGTACCAGCTTCCATAGTGCAGTGGTTTACGCACCAGGCTTAAGACTGGTGGGTACTGGGTTCGAATCTCATTCCTGGCATATGGGATTTTTATCATAGTACCAGCTCCAACCCATAGTGAGTGCTCCACAAGGCCAAATGAGTCCGTGTACTACCACTTACACCAACCAGTGTCCACAACTTTTGTAACAGGTCATGGTATGTACTGTCCTGTCAATGGGAAAGTGCATATAAAAGATCCCTTGCTACGTATCAAATAGGAGTAGCAGGTTTTCTCTCTAATACAAACACTAGACTTGAATAGTGGAGATACTATTTACTAATAGATTGAATGTATATGTTATATTGTTGTATACCAGATGGATTGTATGTTATTATAAACCACATGGATGGTTTGTGTTATGTTTTATACATTGCATGTTATGTTGACAGGAAGACAAGTTGCAAGCACTAAAGTTGAACAAAAGCCAGGCTTCACGTTACCGGCAGCTTCAAAATGAGTGTTTTCTGATGAAGGAAAAGTTATTACGAGGTTATGCTGACCAAGTTAAGAGTGAGAGTGCTCTCTCTGACATAAAACAGGTACATTTTCCATTTTTGTTCCACTTAGAAATTTTATATTTAAACCCTTAATGTAAGAGACAAAATTACCTTGAGGTAACCATGAAGTCGATGCGGCTAATGTGACATAACACAGTTTAACTGTATCTTATGTTCCTTAATTTCCTTCAGTTTATAATGCATATAATTGTTTATTGTTTCAGCTACGTGCTTTACAGACCAAACTACATGGTGCCTTGACGGAGTACTTTAAACTAAGTGCACTTTACAATGAAAGTGAACTGCAAGATTTGAAAGAAAGGTCGGTCACCAATGGTCAGCACATTGGCTTACTACAAACTGAGATGAATAAAGCATTGCAGGACATTTCCGATTTCCTCAAGGCTCAAATGGATGGTGACATAGCCAAAAGGATGGCCAATGAGGTTATGAGGAAACAGGAGCAGGGTGGAAGGAAAATGCCAATAAGCCAACCGCCGACTCTACTCTCCGCAGCTTGAGTGTGTGTGCGTGTGTGCAGTTTTCAAATCCTTTCCTCTTTATGATATTCTCAACAGATTTTATATTTACAGCATTTGTTCTTATGTTTTCTTTAAAAAAACCTTTATGTTAAATTACATCATAGTGACCAAGCAATGACACAGCTAAAAAGTTAAATAAACTTTAATAACTGAAATAATATGGGACAATATATATTTCACATTGTCTTTAGTCCTACTCATAATGCATACCCACGAATACACCACCCTACAGTACTATGAGAGTGGACACCAAACCTCTAATGCACAGAGCTAAGACTGCTGGGAAGCGACACCACAATATGACGTTATTGCTTGGTCACATGACTACACTGGATACTGCCTTGATTTTAAGGTATTTTCATCTGTAAACTCATTTTTTTAACCAAATAAGCATATATATATATATATATATATATATATAACCAGTTTCTATAATAGCATGATTGTGTCACATATCCCTGTGTGTGCCTTTTCATCTTCTTTAATGTAGGTTATCTATAATGAGTTTTATATTTTGTAGTTTGATATTCTAAGATGTTTGAAGTATATATTAAATAGTTGAAAGAATTCGAAAGAGAAATATTTTAATTGTTACCCATAATATTATTATTAATATTTCATCTATCCAAAGAGAGAAAAGTTAGTTTTCCTTGATAATGCTTATTAAATATATGTTGTTGCCTTTAAGAATATAAATACCTCATCTTTATAAAAGAGCGATAGTGTGACAAAAGTGTCTTCATTTTTCTAAATGAAACATTATGAAATACACACTGTTGCCTTTAATATTAATATACATGTATGTACCACATCCAAAACAAAAATAATATATACATTGTTAGATAAATTATATTAATTAATACTTCATTTGTCCAAAGGGAGACAAGTATATTTATTAAATATTACGTTTTCCGAGATAAAACTTACTAAATATGTTATGTTGTTGCCTCTAAGCATAAAAATACTTCATCCGAATAAAGAGATAAAAGTATTGGTTGAAGTACATTGAATAGTCGCTTTAAGGATATACATAATTAATCCAAGAAAGATATGAGTATGTTTATATTTTCCAGGTTGAAATATATTAAATTGTTACCCATAAGATTATTATTTATATTTCATCTATCCTATATATTAAACATATGTTGTTGCCTTTAAGAATATAAATACTTCACATCTTTGTGATAGTGTGTTTACGTTTTCCAAGTGGAAGAATATTAACTACATGTATTTTCCTTTAAGGGTAAAAACAGAAAAGATAAAGGTGTGTTACATTTTCCTGACTTGAGCATTATTAAATATACACTGTTGCCTTTAAGATTAATACCACATCCGTTCAAACCAAAAATAATAGATACATTGCTAGATATATGTGATATATTTGTTTTTTATTTGTAAAGAATATAATTTAGAGATGTGACAATACTGCTGAAATTATTCTGTGATACCTTATTCATAGATATGTTTACTTTGAATGCTATTTTATGATTATATTTATTTAAACTGTGTAATTTCAGTTTTACATTTTGTTAAACTTCTGTGATAATTTGAAATGATGTTAGCTTTAAGTTTATGCAATTTATTTCCTGTATGTGTATTTGAACATGTAATACTTTACATAATGTACATGTATGCCTTATTACCATACATATCTGTTATACTGTTTACTTCTGTCACCTCATGCACACCAACGTCATCTTTTAAAATTATATTCTAGTATAGATATTTTAAAAACAAAACTCGTGAAAATAAAATTTAATGAACAACCAAAAAATTAACATAAATGTTTTACAAATGAGTAAAAATGAAAATTACAGAAAAACTTTATTGAAATGAGACGAAACTTTCATGTGCTAAAAATGAAATGCAAATAAGCTAAACAAACACCAATGAATTGAAACAGTTTGTTATGTCTACATCTTAATTGCTTGTTAAAGATAAAATAATATATTTTTGACACCCACCTAATAAAAATTATGACATTGAGTCATGCTTGTCGATTCTTCAGTTCCTCATCCTGTCTTTCTGTTCTACTATCCAACATGCCTTACGTTCTGTAACTATGTGACTGGTACCGATCGTGTACTATCATATCACATTCGTACCGATCGTGTACTATCGTATCACATTCGTACCGATTGTGTACTATCATATCACATTCGTACCGATTGTGTACTATCATATCACATTCATTTAATGTAGATGCAAATACCGGTGTCAAAACATTTTGTCTCGGTAGCAGAATGCTCGCCCTATTGAACGTAAGGCTGGTTTCCACTCAATACATTTCATAACGACAATAACTTTTTGTTCTATTACAGTTTTTCTTGTCATCTCATAGTATGGGATTATTGAATTTTAATCCTTGACATGTTAAATATTCTACTTAATTTTATCTAAATAAATTGTGATAAAGTGAACAGATTTATTTGTATATTCAATTTTATATCTTATGTTGATGCATAAGACTATTTTGTTTTGCCACTGCATAAATAACAGGCCCATAGGTAATAATAATTGTGAAAGACATTGGTAATTTCAATTTGTTTGAAAAAGTGGACGTTGAATAACAACAATTTAGAGCTAACATAATTATTGTTCACCTCCCCACAAATCTGCATGCTTACCTATGGGTCTGAATTGTGAGATTTTTTAGTTGCCGCAGCTTACAATGTAAATAATGTTATGCCCCTGATGTTATTCTGTACGGCACAATAACTATTGATAAAGTAAATAGATTTTAGGATATCTTAAAATGTTCCAGTTATTGATAAAAATGGTGAGCACAAACAATTTTGTTTGCGGACAACCATATATGTGTATTTGAACAAATTTGCTTGTGACAGTGTAGTGTAGTTGCATATTAAAAGACGAAAACAGAACTAAAGTATGGTACATGTACATCAGTGCACCTTACAACATTTAGGAAATGAAGGGAACTCGGTCTTAGACATTTATTACGTTCCTATTTTTGATGGACAAAGTTTTCACTAAATTATTAAGAATGTGCATTTAACATTTTTGTTAGCATCTTGATTTTTCAAGCGAACCTTGAATCTTTGCGAGACATTTGTAAATTTTGGGACTGATTTGTGGGAATTAGAAAAAACATCTGGATAAAACATATTCTAAAATGCTAACACCTACAAATGTACCAGTACTAAGATCTTTGATTGTATTTGGACAACATTGTTTGTGCACCAGCAGGCAGTCATGGTTTAGTAAGTGTCCATGTTCTTTTGTAACATTTCACACTTCTTAGATTTTATGTGAAAGTTTACTGTTACATACTAGTATGTGTTTGAATTGTTTAGATATTTTGACAAGATTTTACAGTATTCTTTATAATGAAGCTTATTACTGAGTATAAACTTTATTTAGTTTTGACTAGTACTTGTGTTGTTTGTAAAAAGCAGTGGATAGTACTACAGCTGTCTGTGGTTATGCAAGCAAGTCACAGTGGGTCTGCTGTTCAGTTTCCTTATACATGTATTTCAGTCCAAGCTGTTGAACAAGCAACACTGAACAACATTGAAATATTATCAAGGATGAATGTTTGCTTTCATGCATTTTCTTGACACAATGGGCTGTCTAAAGACTCTTACATCTGCAATACGTGGTTTTGCTGGGCCTTATAGAGATGCTGTCCATCGTCATTATATGCCGATTTTAAGCAACCCCATGTCATTATGACCCAGATGTTTCAGGAGGGTTATACTGTCCATCGACCGATAAACACGTTTTAAGATAGATATTCAAAAGCTTTTTCATGATATGATTCGTCATTGTCACAGATAATTTGCTTTATTCTTTTTATCATTCCAATGAAGAAGGCAGACAAACGATATGGCTGTGCTTACAATGGGTGCCACCAGTGGAGCAGGATACGCTCACGTTTTGCGAACACCTGGTATCATCACTGCTTTGGCAGTGATTTATGAGTACATGCTATCTCTACTTCGTTCGTTCGACTCAGCCTTAGCCTTGTGCAGAGTTATGCATTTAGCCATGTCAATGTTTTGTCGTTTAGATTATAAAGATCCTCAGAGATACGATCGTGGTTTTGCCGTTTGTATTACTACATGTAAGTCTGGACATTACCTGGTTCATATTTATTTGTAAGCTCATAACATAAAAGATAGTTAAAAAACGTTAAAATTTCAGTTGTTGACAAAATTAATACCAATATATCACAAAGATAGAATAGTTTAACATTGTATGAGGATTCAAATTCCCAGGAAGATCATGTATATTCATGTTTGATATCGCATTTCAAAATAGTCCTTTTCCAAGTAGGTTCCCATTACAAACTGTCCATCTTTTGTTATAGTGCCTGTAAAAGGAATATGACACTTGCCTACTGAGTGTCTGTGTTTTTCAAGATACTGCTTCTTAAAGTTTACTTCTTGTGTGGACCACGTTCCGTCCACCGAAAACGAACCTGTTTTGTCAACTCCCTTTCCAGAAAATGTATCGAGATTAAAGTTTAGATCCATAGTAAATATGACATCCTTTTTATCTTCAACAAAAAACCCTTTCCATCGTCCAGTTCGCGGCCAAATGACTACTTCATCTTCATTTTTATCTTCAGATAGTTTTATTTTAAATATGTCCACTTTTCCACATCGATAGATTCCAGACGCTTCCGTGCCATCATTCGTCAATACCCCCTCGTGAATGACCTCGTCTGCTCCAACATAGCTCTTTGTGAAATGCATGGCTTTCCCTTCCCAGACACCTTTCAAATTAAAATGACCAATGGAATCAAATCCCCTGCCAATAATGCTACCATAGGATCGAAAGAAAAGATCTATTGTAAATTCATAGTGTTTGCCACCCTGCCTATAATAACCATTCCATTTTCCCGTTTTCGGCTGCCATATGGAAGAAACGGCATCGACATCAGCTTGTGAAATATCCATTTCAAACTTCTCCTTTCCCCAGCATTTACCTGCGACATGACATCCCTTACTGGTTATTTTCCCATCAAGATGGGTTGCATGGTCGTGCTCCACGCCGATGTAGTGCTTCAGCATCCTTATCTTGCCGTCAACCGGCTCCCACCCTCCAGTGATATAGAACTCGCCTACGTCATCATGTCCAGCACCGGACAACTTCCGGTCGGCAAAATAAGCAATGTTCATTGTGAAATTGTTCCGCTCCCCAGCGAGTTCCTGAAAACCTATCCAGGACCCTGATCTGGGGTGAATGTGTCCACACATTTTCTCAAGTAGTTTTTATTTTCTGAAAAGGTAAAGAATGACATAATTATACCATAGAACTTAGCATAGAATTTTAATATAGGCCTATAATGTTATCGTTTACAATTGTTTCATTGTCTGAGCATAATATATTTAAAAAAAAACAATAGCCAAACATAGCATTCAGGATCATGGTTGACAGACCGATTTATATTTTGTTGTCATTAATAATTTAGTTCACTCTGATCAGTAATATTAAAACTGTAATCGGGACAGATTCAATCAATCAATCAATCAACCATTTGACACGTGCTTACATCCACTGAAGGTTCAAGCACGTCTGTCTTGGGGACATCCTCCGAGATCCCGGATGGATGTATCCAAGACGGAGGGGGACAGATTGTTGGGAATTGAACTACATGTACATGTGTAATTCGATTGTCCTTGATGCTTTTTGTCATATAAATTTAAACAAAGTTAGTGTTAATCTAAACAGACAAAAACACGTTAAGACTATATTTCAGATTTGAAAGAGTCTTTTTTTTTTTTTTTTTAATTTGAAATTGTTATAATATACAAACAACGTCTTTATATAAAACTCTGTGTCGGGTAAAATTCGTGCAACCTCATTCCTATGCAGGTAAATGGGTCCTATACATTAAGATTATGTTAGGCACTTAATAGTTTTGTTTTGGTATAGTCAGTGATAGTTACCATCATCATAATATTCACTACCAGTTTGTTTGGCGTACTTGAAACCACTCGACAATCGGGAAGTTTAATTTTTAGACACACGTACTTTAAAACGTTAGACGTGTAACAGAAATAAGGTTGTACGTGTTACAGAAATTGTATAAAATTAACATTGCACACAAATTATAATAGTACTCACCGTTTTAATCAATGTGGAGCGTCTGTTTGAGAACGGGCTATACGTAGTCACAACACGCATAGATATAAGCAAGCGAGCAACTTAGCAATGAAGACGATCGGTTACAAAGATAGTCTATTTTGAAAGGCCCGATTGTTGTAGTCACAAATTGCTTCTGGTTTAAGAATAACCCCGATTGTGCAGTGTGTAAATACGTTTTATGAGCACTTTCTCTGTGGACATGTTTAACAGTCGTGTTTGAAAAGAAATGACCAACCGTCACGCTTTATTTGATACGGGATATCTTCAATTCAAGTGTAGGCCTACCTTATATACAAATCGATCAGAGAATGGTCTTACAAAACACCCGAAGAGCTCTTGTTTTCTTTGAAAATGTACCTCGAATAAATCACGCATGCTATGTATAAAAACACGCTGTGTTAGTAAACACCTTAAAATTGCTAATGCAAAACACAAATACAAATGACGGGCTGAATAAACTCCAATGATTCCGCTGTCAATTTATGGATTGCGAAATATCCAGTCAATATTTTGCAGTTATACATGTAATTTGGTATTAAACACCAATGTGAAAAGACACCAATGTTGCACAGAATAATAGTTAGTTATAAGTTTATAGTTATACCGGTTTCCGTAGCGCAGTGGTTATCGCATCGGGCTTTGGACCATGGAAGTAATTTTCTGAAGAAAAGTGGGGGCGAAGGGGGGTCTTTTGCACATTGGTCCCCCACTCCAAAAAGTGGGGGGGAGGGATATGTCCCCGCCCCTGTCCACCACCAAGTGACGCCCATGCTTAGGACTAGTAGATACTAGGTTCGAAACAGACTAAGAACCCAGCTGGACTGCGGTACCATGACAGACGTGTTTGAAATAACTTTTTCGCTCTTTAAATAACGTCGGAAAGGTCCGATCAATCGATGTATCCATGGCGATGACGTCATTTATCTATTCTCCAGAATCGGGACCATGCGGTAGAAGACACTTCGGATATTTGTTTGTTTGTTTTGTTTTGTGTTTTGTTTTGTTTTTAAACGATTGTCTACAACTTAATACTTACTATGGTGGAATGTTTCAAAATAGACCAGCAGTTGAAGAAACTTACGCGTCCACATCGCAAGATGTTACGATGCAGCTTGGCTGAAGCCAGTTCTATGGACATGGATGTAGGGTATAGGCTACTTGATTACTTTATAATATTTAAACTTTCCACGTGAATAACTTCGATGTGACCAAACTACGCAAGGTCGACGTAGTCTGGAATGGCGGTGTCCGTGCTTTTCCTGCCAATACTTATATGGATTATTTTCTCGCCCTGTTGTTGAGTATAGTTAACTGTCTGCCATCGTATTTCAATGATGCCAACCTGTCTGGCGACGGACACCACTTTTAAAGTTACAGTTTCATAGTTACATAATGACGGTTCCCGCCTATTTCGTAAATATTTTTTTATTTTGGAAATGTAAAAAATATACTTTCAACTATATCATGCACACAAAAGTTTACAGTAAAATATATGGTCATTTACTAGTAGAACATTTAGGGAGACCTTAACAAGTTACACAACGAAATAAGGAGAATGTAAACAATAACAACTGTATCACATGGTTTCATACGTTCTATCAATAAACCCCAAATAAGTTTAACTCTTCTTGCATGAGTTTACGTTAAATAGTAACCGACTCTTGGTTACACACATGCATGTGTGTGTGTGTGTGTGTGTGTGTGTGTGTACATTTACAACTGAATTTTTTCCTGTTAATTATGATAACTATTTAAAAAAAAAATTGCAGTTGTATATCACAAATGCATATTAATAAAATAGCGAAATATAGCATTTACAACTATGAGACTGTAACTTTAAGTTATAACCCATCTAAACTCTTTCTCCAACACGCCGGTGTAATAGGAATAGAACTGAAGTCCGTAGGAATACAGGTCCGACACAATGCATAATGCTATAGGATCTACACACCTAGCCGTAACCTAGGAAACCTAGTCCAAACCAGAATTGTATAAAACACAATAGTTTTATTGCGCTTTTTCACCGGCCTCCATGGTGTAGTGGTTAACGCCACGGTCTACAGGCTGGTAGGAACGGTGTTCGAATCCCGCGGGTGGATTTCACTTTCCGACTCCAAACCAGAGTGAGTGCTCC
>JAUTCZ010049002.1:0-11405 GCA_032273805.1 Melanodrymia brightae | reverse complement strand
TACCTATTTTATTTGCTAGAGCATAAATACGTTTTGTCCATGATTTTGCATGTCTTTTAGACCAGTTGTGGATTTTCCTTGGAGAGATTACGCGATGAGTGTAGCTATACGCGAGAGCGTCCTCCTGAGGTTCGATATTATCAATGTGTTCCAGTGGTGTCGTGAAACAAACGCACTTCATCTTTTCCTATAGGTAAAGATAAAGTGTATTAATTTTGTTTCAAGACACCACATTGATGATAAATTAGCGGTTATTGTATGCCAAACTCACGGATAAAACGACACAGAGGAAACCCGCTACCGCCAATAGGCTACTCTTCCAATAACTCCACAGTCTTTGATGGACAGGTCGTGAATCACTGGTTTGAACGGGAAATAACTCAACGGGTATATTGATGAGGATCGATCCGTTGACCTATGGAACCTCAGGCTGGCGCTCTTGCATAACGTTCCTATCCGTGCTCCACCTACACTGGCCACTACTAGTTTACAGAGGCCGTGGAATGTGCTGTCATGTCCTCTCTCATGCTAACACTAACATCTCTCCTGGACAGGCAGTCGAGGCAGCTGGACTGTGTTTCAATCTTAATTGGATATAAACACGTAAATAAGTTATAACTAACTGACTAACTGACTAACTAACTAACTAACTAACTGACTAACTGACTAACTAACTAACTAACTAACTAACTGACTAACTGACTAACTAACTAACTAACTAACTAACTAACTAACTAACTAACTGACTAACTTACTAACTGACTAATTAACTAACTGACTAACTAACT
Organism: Melanodrymia brightae; assembly: GCA_032273805.1. Lineage (NCBI taxonomy): Eukaryota > Metazoa > Mollusca > Gastropoda > Neomphalida > Peltospiridae > Melanodrymia > Melanodrymia brightae. The sequence continues at coordinate 10,617 of JAUTCZ010049002.1, read as the reverse complement.
ATATGTAATTAACTAACTGACTAACTAACTATATGTAATTAACTGACTATGATGGACATTCTAAGAATCAGAATGACAAATAACACACTGTTTGAAGAAAGCCACACCTATAATTATAATTGTACTTTTGCAAACACGTTCTGGAAGGATGCCAGTGTCTAGACGAGCAAGATAATGGTACGACGAAGGACTAGACACACTTATCATCATATAATCAGGGCTAATAGCATTATCCAACCAGTCTGCTGCTATTACAACTGACTGACCAGGCCTCTTCACCATGGATGAAATTGTTTTGTCAGTAATGGATCACGATATACATGCACGGTAATCCAAGAAAATCGAACAACTCTGAAATAGTTTTGTTTTCAAATAACGGACCAAATTAATTATTAATTATATTTACGACATTTTAATATATACTCTTAAAAAAAAAAAGAAACGCATAGCACATATTGTTCATAGCATCAGTTTTTAATTAACACAATACTATGTGTTTTAATATAATCTTATTCTATGGCATTTTGAACCTGACAAGGCGTACTATTCGACGTCAGCACGTGGGAATGTTTTTTTCACAATATCCAATGCTATTGTTGCTGAATACAAATTTTCCACGTACAAAACATGCACGTACCGCACGTGCATTACCCCTTGATAGACAATTGATTCACATTCATACACGCAGTATCCATACTGTCGCTACGTTACATTGAAATTATGCCCAGGCTGACAGAACCCCAACGTAACAATGCAATTGTCCGAATGGAAGCCGGTGAGTCGGAATCCTCAATTGCACGTCTTTTGCACACATCTCAGAGCACAATATCTAGGCTTTGGCACCGTTATCAGCAAACTGGAATGTCACGTGATCTACCCACATCCGGTCGTCCTAGAATTACTACAGCGGCGCAAGACCGATACATACGCTTACGGCACTTACGTGACAGATTCCTAACTGCGTCTTCGTCAACTTCTGCCATACCTGGGTTGCGCAGAATATCGGACCAGACCGTAAGAAACCGTTTACGAGAAGCCAATATCCGAGCAAGAAGGCCTGCTAGACAGATAGTTTTAACGGTGCAACATAGACGTCTACGACTTACATGATGCAGACGTTGTCTGATATGTTTTGCAAGTTTCAATTCTACTGCTCTGTTATTAAGCTCTATCTTGATAAAATAAACATGCGATGTAATCTCATTATATACTAGCCATGCGTTTCTTTTTTTGAAGAGTATATATATGACCATTGAACACATATCCACATCAAAACATTTATATATACTGTACTGGGTTGGAGCCGGTACTGGGCTTAAAAACCTCACATGCCATGAACGGGATTCGAACTCAGTACCTACCAGGTTTATGTCCGATGCGTTAACCCCTGCGCCACGGAAACATCTTTTTTAGAAATACATGTTTAAATATAGGCAAAACAAAATTCCATCGATGTGGCGTGCTTATTAAATGTACATTTAAACAGGTACAATATTTGTGACTACATGTATTTGTTTTCATATTTTTATTATCACAATGACTCTTTCCCCAATGCTAATGGAAGTAATTGAGTCAAGGATGAATTCCTAACGGAATGGAAACAGGCGTTAATGCAACCACACGGCAATAAACTAAGAACCTATTCTTGCTTTTAAAATGTATATAAAGTAGAGCCATACGTAACCAGTTATTTGCCCAGATACCACAAAAGTGCTCTCGTTAAATTTAGATGCGGAGTTGCCCCACTAAAAGTTGGAACCAGTCGATATAATAATACATGTACACCTTCAGAAGCAAGGACGTGTTTTAACTGTCTTACTCACATTGAAGACGAGTGTCACATATAAACTGCCCTTTATATTTTTATATAACGTTAGAACCACTCACGCATTGTACAACCTTACTTTTTAATTATGATGAATGCACCGACACACAGAAAGTGTATTTAATCTTCTGTCCCGATATACATATTTTAGCTGCCAAAACCTGCCATAGTATTCTCAAACGCAGAACATCCCTTATATTTTACTAGGAGATGAGACTTGTAACTATATATCTTATTGTTCTATCTGTGCTGATTTTCTTTATTAATTTTGTAATTGTTGTTTTTAGCTACGTTTATTGACTAGTCACTCATAACTCAGTAGATAGTGACTCATTACAATTTTATTATCTATAGTGATTTTATCTCTGTTGTATTTTATTTTCGTTGTAATGAGGTGAGACTTTAATAAACTATCTGTCTTTCTTTCTGTTTGTGTCTGTCTGCAAATTAATATGAAAAACCAAAATCAAGATTATGTGATTACGAAATAATAAGGAATCTGAAATATTTGTTGTTGTTTAACATGTATTATGTATTTAGTATACACAATATTATTGTTTAACCACTATGACACAGTCTAAAAAGTTAGTAAGATATATAGTTATCCCTAAATCAATCTGTTCATATTTACCAAGGCCGTGAGAAAATGCAAATAAAAGAGCTTTTGCTACTTATCAAGAGTAGTGGGTTTCCTCTATCATACTAACGCTAACTTCTGTCCTGACAGCTGGACTGCGTGACAACCAAACAAACTATAACAGTGCGAGCGTCTGGCTATGAGAATATTTACATGGAAACATGCAACAACCACAGTTAGTTTATATGTACAATGTAGCCTTACTTCACAGACCTGTACCGTTTCATACCGAGTGTACCATATAAGAGTAAGAAGCAGAATATAACGTATCTCGCACGACAACAACGAAAGACCCTGCGCAAACAAGAGACTATAAACCTTTCATCCTGTGAGAGAAGTAAACTGTGTGTCACACTCACCTTTCGTCTCTTTATTACACCGTGGATAAACAGCCGACGATATCCATTACCAAACTACTATACATGTATATTATTATATACAGGACATTGTTTGTGTGCAATACACAAAGACGTCCTAATTGTCTACATATAACTGATTTGTAAACGATGAACCGCGATTTCTTTAACACTTTAAAGGCACAAGTTGTCTAGTTTTAAGATGAATGCCACCGTGATTTTGCAGCTAATGCTATTTGTAACATTTCTGATTAAAGAAGCATTTTTATGATTAAATTTAACACATTTTACTTTCATCACATTGCCTATAATATGAATATAATGTACATTGTATATCCAAAGGGGTATACTAGCTTAATGTGTAGGACACATCATTAGCTCTGATTACAAGCTGTTGATAGGTGTAAAGTTTGTTTGTTTAACGACACCTCTGGTACACTTTGGTTATTAATCAGCGGTTATATTGACACTTGATCACAAAGGAAACCCACTGCCGCCACATAGGCTACTCGTACTGAATAACAGCAAGGGATATTTTATGTGCACTTTCCCACAGACAGGATAGCACACATGATAACAAGTAACGGTTTTGGAAATAAGGTGAAATGTGAAGTAATTTTCTAATAGAATACCGAAGAGGAGCTTGTTGGTTTGTGTGGTGGTATTATTCAATCCACCTCAGTAAACCAGTTATAACCTATAGAATATCAGTGCATATCCCAGACTGTCAATTGAAAAAACGTAGGCTATGACAACATCCACGATGCCATAATATAGTTATTATTGTGGCGACTGTTGCGATGTTACGACATAGCTTCCTAACATTTTTTCATACACATAACATTAAATTTTAATATTTTGTACTAACAGTAAAGTAAATTATAGCTGCTATAAAATTCTATATTCCGTTCGTATAGGTATTTTTGCGGCTTTATTTACAGTGAAAAGCACGTTGCCAAGTGTAACGATGTGCGATACACGTCTCCCACATGGGTTTACCACATGGGCTATTCTATCTGACATGTGCGGAGATGAGAGAAATATGAATCAATCACTATTATTAAGTCACTAGCCAAAATGAATAGGTGTTTGGAATATCAATGCGAACCAACTCTGCCTACAGAGGAATCGTAATTCGCCTGTTTGTTATTTCAAGATGCTCATTTATCATGAGTGAGAGATTGTTAAACTGCAACAGTGTTGACTTAACCAAAGGTACTTGTTGCAAAATATTGGCACGGGTTTCTTTGTTGCAGTAGTCAGGAAATGAACAGCAAAGTAAAAGATATTTCAGAGGAAGCGCAATCTGCCAGTTTTGTAAACTCGTACTTCCTATTCAACAGCTTACACACGAACGTGTTCTTTTTTTCACTACATAACCTGAACAGAAAGTAATTATTTATTGAGACACTTATATACCACAAAGCCGTGCGCGTGATCATAAAAGTCACCGGCCTCTGTGGTGTAGTGGTTATCATATGGGCTTCAGGCTGTTAGGTACTGCGTTCGAATTCAATTTCTATTCGTGGCATATGAGATTTTTTAATCCCAGTACCGACTCCAACCCAGAGTCAGTTCACAACTGGTTTAACAAAGGCCTAGGTATGTACAGTCCTCTCTGTGGGTAAGTGCATATAAAAGATCCCTTGCTATTTATCAATTCGAAGTACAGTGTATAGGGTTTCCTGCATCATACTAACACTAACTTCTGTTGTGAACAGGCAGTCGATGAAGCTGGGCTACGTGACCATGATAGACATGCTTGAACCTTATTGGATATAAGACCTACGACGATAAAAAATACTATTTTGTGCCATTTTAAAAGAGGGAAAATTAATTTAAAAAATAATATTGTGACATCTTGGACATCTGAGACCGTAATAAGGTCAAGATGCATATCTCTTAATTTACCAGAACTATGAATCGTCTAGGCCCTGCACGACCGTAAGCTGCATTACAACAGATGCCAAGACACTTCAGTCTGTACAACAAGATGTGCAAGTAATTGACGACCCTGAGCAGTCAGCAGACTCCAAGCTATACTCAGTACCAGGAAACGTCCAGTTGTTACGTGAGGATCGGCTAGAGAAGCAGGAAGTTACTGTTTTATAGCGAAACATACTATAAACCATAATTATGCTAACAATACGACCATCTTTAATCACAGCCAAAAGGCGTGCTAAAAACCTAACATATAACATCGTCCCTTTCTTGGAGAGAAGAAGGAAGCTAGTGAATGGAAAGTAAACTAATGAATAATAATTTCCATTAAATTAACTAAGAGTTTGTTTGTTCTCACAACTGGATTACTCGTGTTCATAGCAGGTCCAAGACTTACAATAGTTCTCTTCAACTTGAAAAAACCCCCACACATCTCAGAATATAAAAGATTTTAGAGTTTTAAACATGTTTACAAGACCATTATAATTCACTCTTTGACCATTCTGCTAGATCTGGTTCTATCATGGTTCTTGCATCACTTCTGGGACTGCAGTTGAAGGGAATTGTTTCGTTTCTTTGTTAATTTGCATTGGCATCGTAGGAATTAATCATTTGTTAATCTTAGTGTGTGTATCACGTGGCTTGGAATCGGTATTGGCCGAGTAGAAAGAACCATTAACAGAATGGTCCAGGGATACTTCCACACCTGCTTGAGAGTCAGTACAAGAGGGAATGTTCAGACTGTGAGAATCCCTATCAATGTCAATCTTCGTGCTGTATGGCGTTGATCGAAGGAGTCCGCAGTTCCGTCATTATTTCTGCCGTTGCTGGTTATCACTCATAAGACAGTTCTGCTTTTGCATCTCTGAGTTACACATCTTTTTATATTTTGGTTGTGTTATCAATTGATTGCATTCTGACAACATATCTTACTTGTAGAGGTTTTAGGACTTCTGCTCATGTGATTTTCTACAATTTTGTAGCGTTTGTTCTCCAGTGTTAGTTCAAGGTCGACAGGCCTGGTCTATGCGTTTAATATTTCGGAATTATGAATGAGTTTTCTGGTAAAGGAAAATAACATTTACATTTGTCATGTTGGCGAGTCTAGAAATTTAACTCTCTAGAGTTTTGGCCTACGACTATCTTCCATAACTTTCTTAGCGCATTTGCGTGTGACCCGCCGCAATGGCTACAGCATAAGCATTACAATAGGAAGGCCAGAGCACATAACACTACCGGCCCAGAATGATGGGTGTACAGGATTTCGCTTTGCTCACTTTCGCTATAATAATTACAGGTGAGTGTATCATTATCTCTTTATGCTTCATATTTTAGTTGCAGAAATACTTGTATACTAATATAATAGTCTTAACAAATTATACAGCTATTTTCAGCGTGCAGTGTGCTAGTTGCATAGTCTAATAATGTCAAACAGCTTATTGCGTATGTACGTCGAACATAGCTGGTGTTATTATTACAGAAATAAATCGGACTTTAATCAGTTGAGCCTGGCTTTGAAATTGTTATATAATCATCACATTTAAACAGTCCGAACATCAAATTATCATTTATTCTGCTCACCGTCCAAATTTAAATTACTTCAAACCGTTTAGGCCGACGAGTCAAACATTTATCATTTCGACATATCACAGTCCAGACTTATTATTAAATCTAAAGTCAATGCCTCGTCATTACCCCTGGTCTCCCCATGGGTACAGCCCCGACACGGGGTCCCGACCGTTGATGGTGGACTGTGCCCATGGGGAGGGGTGCCTGAACCTTAAGTGGACAGGGGCATCCTCAACACAGCCTTGACTGACTGACTGACTTAGAGAAATAAACGCATGGATGAACATAAAGACAAGTCTGGTGTATGCAGAAAATAAATGAAGGTGATATAATGTCTTCCCTGCTTCTTAACCTGGCAGCCATGGGACTATTTATATACTATACATTCAGCACTTTACGCTGTTCAATGTTGGCTTACAGTCTGATATGTTTCTTGTTTATGGATTAGAAATTAAATGTATATTATCTTATAAACTGTATGGTGGGGTATTCGTTATATCTGTTATAAATTAGATATGGCTATACATGGGGCATTTCATGGTATGTGTCACGTCCGTCACGATTGTTTCTCTTTGTTATGTAAATAAATGCAAATATTATCAGATTTCATTGATATTTTTGTACTGCAGATTGAAATTCCTAACAGATGAATTATCTAACAATATAGTGTTTTGTTTTAACTAACCAAAATGATGAAAAACAATCGTGACGGACGTGACCAATATCATGAAATGCCCCATATATGTACGTAACGTACATTAAAGAGACTTTTTGACAACACAGATGAGGTGACACATTATTATAGTCGACTTAGTATAATTACTGTTGGTGTCAGTCAGTATGATACCTACTAATTGATTTTCCTCAAATCTGGCAATGCACCTTTAACCTTCATTTGACGGGATCCGGGGAAACACGACATGGATTTACTATCATACTGACACACATTACCCCTACCGCAGGTACCGGCGTACAGTGGAGGGGATGGTGTATTATTTTATAACACAAACAGTTATTGGAATACCATAGTTACGTCTGGATTCCACTCCTGTTACGGTACCGTAATGGAGTTGCCTTCTACGAGAAAACCGAGAAGGCGGGTTAATTAGTGTGGGTAGGCGGTGTGAGGTTAGTAGATCCTCCCCTTTTGAGATCAAAAGGGGTGGGGCACCCTAGGTACCTGGGGGCCACCTTCATGCCAGGGTCTTATGTTAGGCGGTTGGTTGTATCCCCGGATCTTGGCAAACAAAATATTCAATCTGCGGCCGAATTGATCCAAACTAAAAACATTCTTGATTTATTTGTGAGTAGTTAATAATTTAGTTAGGGGAAATATATAGTTATGGTTATATAATATTAGGATCTATGCATTAATGTTGTGCCTAATGTTATTAGATAATCAGACATTCGCACGTTTCTCATAGACATCACTAGTAGGAGCTAATGTGCGTGTCTCAATCAACTCGTTCTGATAAATTACCATACCACATACACGGGGAATAAACTCTTAGTACACCTCCCATACCACATACACGGGGAATAAACTCTGTGTACACCTCCCCACTGATTTACAGTCGATACCAATATTTGGATCCGCACCCAGTACCTACAAAGGCCGAGGTATGTTCAAAACTGCCTGTGGGAAAGTGTATATCCCTTGATGCTTACAAAATAAGAGTAGCGGGTTTCCTCCGTCTTACTAACACCAACTTCTGTCCAGAACAGACAGTCGAAGCATTTGGACTGGGTAGCCATGAAAGACTTGCTTAAACCTTAATTGGATATAAGCACATAAATAACTAACTTTTACTTCCTTTCCTCTCAGACGAAATAATTGCTTCAAATTAATTTACTACTCCCTGTGACACTATTTAGACATGACCTACACTTTTTGCTATACTAATAGAGTCGGAACGTAACATTGATAATGTTTGCAGTACAATGCAATGCCACATCGTATATTGCAAATATATCGTGCTCTATTAAACGTGTTGTAAATACACATCAGCTTATTTAATAGCTCATATAATAAAAAAAAAAACCTCTGCTACGAATGTATGAAAATATCTCAAATCGTTGTATCAGGTATGTTCAAATATTAGCCTTTAGTTCACTTCTATTGATTGTTTGATGTCGTCTGTTACATGCGCTATTTCGGGTCATCTCGAGTCACATCACTGGACAAAACACTTGACGGCGCGCAAATCATTTCACAATACAGGCCAAAATATGTTATTACAGGATTCGTCATTTGTTATGGCTATTACAAGACTTTTTACTACGCTATTCTTTACCGGCTTCATATGAATCTCGCATTGTTATTTCTATTTGTGTTCAACAAATACAAATCTTGTATTTTTGTTTAGATACGGTGCACATTGAAGACAAACAATGGCTCGTATTTGAAACGAATTTCTATGCATTTTTTAAACTTTAAAATCCCCAGGCTGGATTTGAAACGTGTCTAAGCAACATGTTGTATTTACATGTTACGTGATAAAGCCACTGGTTATAGTTTAAGACGGAAGGGATTGGAAGCGCGACAAAGCGTTAACAATCCTAACATTATCAAGATAATGAAGTCGCACAATCAAACACACATGAACCACTGAGGAAACCGTCAAGATAATATCTGTTCGCAAAATGTTACCACAGGCTAACTAGTACGTCTTAAATTCGATCCAGTGGTGTTTATTGTTTATATGACCTTTAGAGGTTCAGTCACGAGATTGAAGACGAGTGCCACCGTACTTACGCATCTAATGGTATTTGTAAACATATTTCTGGCTAATACAGCATTTATTACGTATTAATTTTAAGATTAACTTACATTTTATTACTAGCACTTAGAATATCAATATGTGTATATCTAATGTTTTTTTAATAGCTTAGTATGGTAAATGAACTTTTGCCTACGATAATTTAGGACGCAACACATTATTTTAGACAAAAGCGCACATTAAAGTACTATAGCAATTTCGATAACCAGAAGCACATAGGATACACATATATTGATAATGTAAGTAATAACACGTAAATAAAATTTAATTTTAATACTAATAAATGCTCTCTTAGACAGAAATATGTTACAAATATCATTGGATCCGTAAGTACGGTGGCACTCGTCTTCAAACCTTTAAGAGCATGTTTACCTGTAATTCAGAATGCAGTTTTTGCCTATATTATTATACTTGAGAGAGCGGTGTAATAATAAAGTCGTTCATCCCAATTTGCGATACGATATTCGTCGACAAATCTTTGATATAATAGCCGTCACGATTGGTCTGCGTGCAGCACGACATAGCAACGGATCAACTCTGGTCAAAGACGCACATTGACTAGTTTAAAGACCAATGCCACTGTGTTTGGAAAGCAAATACTATTTGTAAGCTATTTCTAGCTCTGCCTTATTTAAATTAACATTTATTTACAGGTTAATGCTTACCATAATTATCGATATACATGTACATGTAATGTATATCCAATGTGTTTCTTGTCATCCAAATTGTTATAATGTAGTCTTTTGCCTAAAATCAATTTTGTCACGTGCCAGACAAAAGTCCAAGGACCATATTAAGCAACTCAAACCTATTTGATATACATATATTGATATTGAAAGCAATAAGACGTAAGTAAATGTTAATTTTAATAATAGAAAATACACCATTAGTCAGAAATATCTTACAAATAGTATTATCTGTGGAAGTGCGGTGGCATTCCTCTTAAAACTAGGCATTGTGTGTTTAACGTTGAATATTTACTTATAACATTCTTTCGAAGTTAACATGTACAAATGGTTAATGCTAAAGGACAATTAATTTAAATCGAAATAAATGTATGGATTCCAAATATATGGGAACTCAAGTGCAACATAATTAAGTAAAATATAATGGTGGAATAAGTTATACAACATAGATCACGCATTGTCCTTAACTGTGATGTATGATCTTTAGAAATGTTTGTTTTTCTTCTCTTTGTTATCATTTTTCTTCTTCTTTGCGTTCGCCTGTTATCATTTTTCAAATGTGTTATTTCTTACATGTTTGTCATCTTGTGTTCAATTGTATTTACTGTAGGAAAATGCCATATAATAGGCACTTGCATGTTGACCAATCCCAAACCAGGTTATTAAATTGGTAATAAATATACAGTCAAACCTGCTTGAGCGGCCACCTATATTAAGCAGCCACCTGTCTTAAATGGTCACCTTAATATTCCACCAAATGATCAATTTTAGTGCATGATAAGATTCAGGCTGGTATGTACTGGGTTCAAATCCCATTTGTGGC
>JAUTCZ010048991.1:0-11405 GCA_032273805.1 Melanodrymia brightae | reverse complement strand
GATCTCAGAGGAAACCCACTGTCGCTGCTACATGGGCTATTCTTACCGGAAAACAGCCAGGTGTATTTTATTTGAACTATCCCATAGACAGGATAGCACACACCACGGAATTTGATAAACCAGTCGTGTTTCTCTGGCTGGAACGGAAAATAGCCAATAAAATGTTGTGCGTTGTGGACGATCGACCCCTCAGCCCATCCCGCTACAGGCGGACATTCTACCTCTAGACTATGTCCCGACCCCTGTCGTTGAATTAGAGGAACACTCCAGAGTGCGCATATACTGAACACCAGGGGCCGGTTTAATGAGCGTTGCTTAACGCAACGATAGCGTAACGTTATCCTAACGATTGCGTTGCTATATGTGTGTATCGATACAAGTTATAACCACAACGAGGTTTTTGCGGCCACGATACTTAAATTTACAACTGTGACCGCTTCATTGTCCTCGCAATCGTAGTGTAATGTCGTGGCTAACGCTGTCGCAAGTGACGTTATAACTTCTCAATTAAACCGGCCCCTGGTATCATAATTGCTTTGACAGTGATTCCTGAGTACATGATATCTTTACTTTGTCGCAAATATCCCTTCGACTCTGCCTTTTGCAGAGATACGCATGTGTCCATGTAAAGTGTTTTGTCGTTTAGATCTAGAACATCCTAACTGGCTAATAGATCATTTCTTACACCTTACAAGAATAGCATTAGATGCGCAGATCGGATGACATCCGTATTAAAATTCGAGAGTTTGACTTTAATTGAATTCACCCTTTTTTTTACAGTGTTGGACGCTTCAGGAAAGATACCTCGAGGAATTCTCAGAGGAAACCTAGACTTTATGGGTCAATATGACGAATGCCGCGCAGCCGTGTCTGGCGTCATCCAATCGAATTCCACTTCCGGTCACGTGATCAGAGGAACGACGTGTATTGCCTACATTAAACCCCCGCCGAACCTCATACCCACGGTCACACTGTCTGTGGTTTGTACCTTTTACGTCTGGACGTAGTCTAGAGGTAGAATGTCTGCCTGTGGCGGGATGGGTTGAGGGACCGACCATTCACAGCGCAAAATATTTTATGGGCTACTTTCCGTTCCAGCCAGTGGAACACGTCTGGTTTATCAAATTCCGTGGAGTGTGCTATCCTGTCTGTGGGATAGTGCACATAAAGGACCCCTTGCTGTGTTTCGGTAAGAATAGCCCATGAAGCGGCGACAGCGGGTTTCCTCTGAGACCATGTGTCAATATAACCATATGTCTGACGTCCAATAACCGCTGATTTATAATCGAAGTGTTTCTAGTGGTGTCGTTAAATAAAACAAACGTTACTTTACTGTGATTAAAACTTCCATCGCCTCAAGCGGCATTCGAACTCAGTACCTGTCAGTATTAAGCCCGGTTGTCTAACCACTACACAACGGAGACTGGTTGAGTTACTCGTGCTGCTTATATTATTATATCATTTACGAAAAGATTGTCAGAATTGTCTGTTTGTGTGTATTTTCATTTCAAAGTTGCCGTTGAACCAAATCGCAACTCCTAAAGATCTGGGAATTTTTTTAGAATGAGCTAAATAGACAATTTGTAACAAACTTTGTGTATGGTTCTAATTTCGCTTTGAAGTGCGTGTTTTGTAAACAGAAGATAATATGTTTTTGTTTTAAGTAATTTAACGCATCCGTACGTTTGTCTGACATCCATGGCAGTTAACTGTCATAAGCTGTAAAGCCGTTTAAGTAATTTGATTATGCTTGATCTAAATTTAAGGTAGCTTTCCTGAATTTAAGTCGAATGCCAAGGATCACACGCGCGAACATAACACTGTTGAACTTTGTTCCCAGCTAACAAATCCCCTTTAATTTCTTCCAATTTCAATTTACTTCCACAGTTTTGTTTAGAAAAGTAATATCATCTTGTATAACCTAATACGTTTGTACTAGATCTATAAAGGTACATGGACTTCTTGGAATACATTGATGCTTTTAAGCCACTACAAACCTTTGAGTGACCAGAAACATTGGGTACACAATCAGTCATGTAAACATATATACTAGTATTGATATTCTAAGCAAGAAAAGGTGAGTAAATTTTAATAATTCAAAATAGCTCTACTTTTCAGTGTAACAGTGCGAGTCCGCACAAAGCGAGGTTCGTCAGACTTAACATTATTATCAGGATAATGCCTTTAAGATGCTCCGACTGATTATAAAGTTAAACATTATGTAGTAAAGTCGCCTAAATATTAGAAGCGCCTATCTAGAAAAGGCACTTATTAATACAAATCCATATATTTCAACCTACACTGTGTATATAAAGATAATCCTGTATATGACGACCACAATGTGTAGGTGGATTATGTGTCTGTTATAAGCAGGTTTAACTGTATTGTCAAGGATGGAACCTGATTTTGTGTGCTTCGCACAAAAGCTCTGATGAAAGTCATCCATCAGTTTGAAAAGGTATCTACGATTGGTAGTTTTAATGCCAGGTCCCATAATCCCTACCCTGTGTTAATCTTGTGCTTGAATGTCTGTTCGTTGCTCAAGTCTGAAGTCTCCAATGACAAGGATTACCTGTGTTAAACTTGTGCTTGAATGTCTGTTCGTTGCAGAAGTCTGAAGTCTCCAGTGACAATGATTAATGATCGTGATATAATTTTCGTCGTATATCAAGCAAGCAGCGTTATCATACACACATATCGAGTATTGATGTCACTGATTAAGTGTCGTAACTGTCTCGTCTCCTCTGTGTGTCTGGCTGTGTAGAGGCCATTAAAGGCGATCAAACATCATTCTGGCACTATTAAATGCGATCAGACATAATTTTGTCACTATTAAAGTCGAGCAGACATCATTGTGTCACTATTAAAAGGTATCAGACATCATTTTGTCACTATTAAAGGGGACCAGACATCATTTTGTCACTATTAAAGAGTACCAGACCCATCGTTTTGGCATACCGGTCTCCGTGGTGTAATGGTTATACTACCGGGCCTAAGTTTCGGCCTCTGCGATGTAGAGGTTATATCACCAATAGACCTGTAGGTACTGGGTTCCAATCCCGCTAGAGGAGATCGAGTATATGCTACATCTAGTTTATCGCAGTGGTTAATTAAAGGGAAATTTAGGAGTTTTAAGACGGGTGTCACTTTACGCGTGCATCTAATGTTACTACAATCTGAATCTGGCTGACAAAACCTTTTAAAAAATATCATGTCTAATAATGAGACTCGTGTGGTGTGATTGCAGTCTTCACTCAGTGGCCGTATCTGTCATATTTGATGGAGAACATGAACTATCCGCTGTTTATCCTGTATGGAAGGGAATGGAAAAAGTATTTTGCTTTAGCGGGTTCGCTACAGAAAGTACCGCTCACCATTTTAACTATAACTCTATACAATGAAGATCATTAAATGACTTTGTTTATATGATTTATAGGGTATCAGGGCATTTCCCCCCTGGATATTCCACCCCCCCCAGTCAATTCCCCCCGGTCATTTCCCCCCTAGTGACATTCCCCCCCCACCCCCAGTCAGTCCACCCCCCGGTCATTTCCCCCCTGGTTAATGGTTTGTTTTGATATTTCCAATATGGCAGTCTCTGCAACACTTGTGTATCCAGCGAATGTATTGATTTCAACGTTAGAAGTTTTATGTATTGATGTAGGAATGATGACACTTAAAGCATACATTCACAATGTACCACTTAGTTTAAAACACATATCTGCAAAAATTATGTTATACACATGTAATTTTATATGTAGCAAATATGCTACATTGGGCATAATGTCAACGTTATAAAGGGAGATAATTTAAATTTTAACCAATCTTTATATACACAGTCTTACATAACAATACTCTATAGGAGGTGATTTATGTGATTTTAAAAGGGGTGGAGGATTTACAACACTGCATTGTTCAATTCTATGCGTAATATATGTAAATTATAAAGATTTAGAAATAGATTCTAAAATACACTGTCATTCCTGTTAGGATCTAATGAAACCGATTCAGGCTGGGACCTGAATATATTAGTAGCTTATGGGCTGGATCGTCTATATGAAGTTTGTAGTCAACGGATCGATCTTCCATAGTAGATCCGTTGTTTGTTTTTTGTTCCAAGCGTCGGTTCATAGAGGGTACATCAAATGGTGTGATATGTGATGTCCTATCTATTGTAATTGGCAATATAATATAACAGGTTAAAACAGGTGGGCAGGGGTGGGGAAATGACCAGGGGGGAAATGACCGGGGGGGGGGGGAATATCCAGGGGGGGAAATGTCACGGGGGGCGGGGTGAAATGACCTAGGGGGGAAATGACCAGGGGCGAAATGACCGGGGGGACTTGACTGGGGGGGGGGGAGGGGGAATATCCAGGGGGTAAATGCCCTAGAATCTTTAATAGTATAGTTCATTATCTTTGAGCCTTGCAGCTCATCAGTATACATAAGACAAACACAAACTGGAACAGTGCAGAACTGCCACAAAGGATAAACGTTATAATGATAATAAAACAGACATACCGAACATATAATGAAAATGAGCAATTGATTGGAAGAATGAATAAATGGATTAATTAAGTTTTAACGACACCCCAGCACGAAAGACATTTGCTATTGGGTGTCCAAATAATGGTAAAACATTACTGATATAATATTTGAAAAACCGGTGTCCAACATCGATCAAACGACGAAACACGACATGTTGTAATGTGTTGCATAGCAATCAGTATTCTATAACAAAATATAGGTTTTCACTGAATCACTTTTCAAGTTGTTAGTTCATAAACTGAATGCAAGAAGATAGTCCTAATCGGCGTGGATTCACTCGGGGGACACGAATTATATCTAATGTCTGGTAAAAGACATCAAGTATTGGTAATTCCAAAGCAACAAGCATGATTACAGACAGACAGTATTATCTCCGCTCTGAGGTGTTCATCTGCATATAAATGATTAATTACGGTCATCTACGTGGCATATGAGATTTTAATCCCAGTGCCGGCGCCAACACAGAGTGAGTGCGCTGTTCCGCAAGGCTCAAAGGGTAGGTGTACTTCCACTTACACGGACAAGTGTCCACAACTGGTTTAACAAATACCGTGGTATGTAAGTCTTGTCTATAGCAATGTAATTATATAAGATCTCTTACTACTCATCAAGAGTAGTGAGTTTCGTCCATCATACTAACACTAACTTCTGTGCTGGACAGGCAGTCGAGGCAGCTGGACGTCATGACCATGTCAGACGTGCTTCTGTCTGGACAGGTAGTCGAGGCAGCTGGACGTCGTGACCATGACAGACGTGCTCGAACCTTAATTGGATATCAGCACGTAAATAAGTTATAACTAATGTATAGTGATCACACCAGTGAAACTGCAGTAGTTGGGGTGTTCGCTAGGACATGCTGGGCTGGTACGGTGTATGTCATCTGGTACACAACAGCGCGCGGTGATGAACACTTTCTAATCTTCAATGCTATTCTCATGGGAGAAACAAGGTCATATTGAGCGTCACATACAGGATGTGCTTAACGCATTCAATGTAATTCAATTCAATTCAATTTATTTTTATTATGCCTCACGGCAAATAAGAATAATGCGTTTTACAAACACAAGAGTTTAATAAGATTGTAAAGCTATTTTAATACCTGAATATGGAATAGTGGACCAGCCAACATACGAAAAAAATAATTATGCTGATGGCATTTGCGTGTTAAACGCAGTCTTCCATATCAATGTTATTCTAATAGGGTTACTGGTACAAGGTGGATGACATGTTCACTTTTTAATATTAATGTCACTTGAAGGTCACAAAGTTTAATAAGGTAATCTTACGTACATAGCGAACTTAAAACGAAAAATGCACAATGTTAAAAAGTATTTCCTTAATTATTTTTTCTCTTGGAAGCAATACAAAAGGTTATTAAATACTCACACTATAACACTAATGGCTTAATGATTATTATTACTATTACTTTATGACAAGACAAATGCTTAATTTGTTAACAAGATTGACGATTTGTGTGTGTTTTCCAGCTGGTTTCTGTTTTATGTTAAAAACTTAACTTGTCTTATTACAGTTGCATTTAAAGTCCGGCACGAGTAGTATGCATTGTGTAGAATACGTTTATACGTAATAATATTATTCACAGTACTTTTAGAAGGGAGAACTTTTCTATAAATATAAAGTTGTGTTGTATATCATAATCTAAAATGTATAATATATAAACGACATAACAAGAGCACATTAATATAATCATCGGTTGTTGGATGTGACCACAGCTATTTTGACACTAGTTCTCAGAAGAAACTCACTGCCGCCACATAGGCTACTCTTACGGTGTTGCACCAAGCACAGGATAATAGACGCCACAGCCTTTGATGAACAACTTAAGTTTTTCTTAAGTTTTATGAAATTGAATAAGGTAAGACAACAACGTAAGCTTAAGTTCTTGTAGAATTCTTAAGAGACCTCAGGAGGAAACGTAAGACTTAAATCAAAAACGTCCAAAACTTATGTCTATAGGTTTTTTTCTTCTCAGAACTTAATTTTTTTCTTAGACTTAAGTCTTATTTCTGATTTAAGTCGCTTGATAAATACCGCCCCTGTCGTGCACCACTGGCTAGAATGATATCTATCCCAGCGCGCGTCACCTACAAAACAGTTTAATATTTAATGATGGCATGATCGTTGTTTGCCTACTTAATGATTGATATAAATGAAAATGCAAGTTACAACGATGAAGTGAACTTGATTTCTGATGAATGTTATTTTAGGAATCATTACAATGGATCAAGATTACGCATTAATGAAGTAATAATTGATTATTTTTTATCCCCACTGTATGATTGGTAATAAATTAATATTAAAGTGTTACGCAGGGTGAAATCGGCCGCACACAGTAGCTAACGATATAACCTTGGACGTAATTGTAAGCAGAATTAATGTCTGAGATCTCGTGTAAAACAGATCTCTGAACACGCAAACACACTTACGTCCGTGTTGTTAACGCAATAAAATAGTTAAGTCACAGGTTGAGTATTAACGTATTGCTAGCTAGCTATAACTTATTTACGTGCCTATATTCAATTAAAGTTCAAACACATCTGTCATGGTCACGCAAGTCCAGATGCCTCGAGTGCCTGTCCAGGACAGAAGTTACTGTTAGTATGATAGAGGAAACCCGGTACACTTGATGAGTAGCAAGACATCTTTTCAATCCACTTTCCCACAGACATAACTGTATACGTACCACGGCCTTTGCTAAACCAGTTGTGGACACTGGTCGGTGTACGTGAAAGTACACCTACCCATTGAGCCTACTCAAAGTAGCAGTCAAGCACAGATGAATTGTGAAATCATACATGCTAATATATAAAGGATGCCGTATCACATCTTAACATCAAAGCACGTCTATGCGATTTAAGAATATATGTACATGTATTAAGATTTCTCAGCTTTAATCGCTCAAACGATCATAGATAGAACTACATTACTATCCAGAGGTATATCCCCCCTGGTGCGCTACATGAGATAAGAATTCACATTGCATGCACATCAGCGTCTGCAGGCATCACTTCCGACAGGTTTATCTTGCACACCAATGCACTAGAGACACGTCGTCCCAATGTTCCGTGTAGGACGAGCATCGTCTTGATGATGTCATTAACGTCTCCCAGTGATGTATGTTCTAGATTGGTAATTATGACACGGGAATTCAGATCTTATAATTATTTAATATGTGAAAACTGTTTCATGGAATTACAATGGCAGGCAAACATCATTACCTCCAACAGGCAAAACATGCTTGCAACTGGTGTCATTTCACGATCAGTTTCACTTTGTATCATCACTGATTTAATTTGGCTGTGATTAGTGAATGCCTCTCATCGCGACTTTATCATAATATCCCCTCCACATGTATCATGTGCACTGCCCAACATACAGGATAGCACACACCACGAACTTTGATGGACAAGGGGTGTATCACTGGTTGGCACGAGAAAGAACCTAACGGGTCAACTGAGGAGGATCGATTCGTCGACCTATCGAACCTCAGGCGGACGCTCTTGCGCTGATTTACGCCCCGATCCACACGTCTTACCAGTTACTACTGAAAAAACACCCAATAATAACTAAATTGTTAATGTTATGTTCCCAAACACATTAATAATCAACTACACGTGTTCCTGTGTTAAATCTAACACGAGACTAATTTCAATAACAATCACATTCCGGTAAAGTAACGAGTATGAAAAGCACTAATTGGCAGATGTTTGTGATTTGCTCTGTTTCTTTACAATCGATGGTTCACACACACACACGGGCCTGTTCTGTTTAACATTCTAGGCTAAAGTCGTTTCCTGGATTCCACAGAAGAAAGCGGCGAGATGTAAATATTAGTGTAATGTTATCTCTATGACGTTGTGCTGAATTTCTAATCTACAGACAGGTAGAAGTTCCTGGTCAACATGCGGAACATGTTGCTGCTAACACATGTCAGCTCTGCAGTTGCTATGCAACAAATAAAAAAAACCGTGTTTACTTGGAACCTAATAAATGTTATACCTTCGCTTCTACGAATGTCCGTGGTACAGTGGTTATGTAGCAGTGTTGGTATACAGTGTTCCTACTGGCTTCAGCTAGAGGGAACTTCCCTTTAGCTCAGTTGGTAGAGCACTTGGCTCTCACACAGAGGGTCCTGGTTCGGTTCTCCTCACTGAAGGCGGAGATGTTTGTTACAGTTAGACCACAGAGCTCAAGACTGGTAGGTATTGGATTCGAATGCCGATCGTGGCGATGGGATTTTTAATCGTAGTACTGGTGTAAAAGGAATGTAAAAAGTCCGACATGAATGTAAGTCCTGGACATTTAACCAAATTAGACATATGATTTGTTTGGTTTTCAAAAATCGTATTTAGACATGTACTACAAAGTGGACCTTCACTCCATATCCAAACCCCAGTCTAAGCCAACTGGTTTATTAAATTATGTACTAGTATATCATCAGAAAAGATCTATTGCTGCTAATACAATAAAGACAGCGGGTTTCTTTTTTGGACAAAGTGTCAGAATTATCTTACGTTTGTGTCATCCAAATCCGTTGATTAATTAATAATGTATTCTGATACTTTGAATATACATGTATGTACTACAATTGAATCACAACTTGGGAACGCAGAAGAAGAAGAAGAAGAATCACAACTAACCATTTATATAATGTCAACTATTTCACTTCATTTCTTATTTTACTCCAAATATTTATATTTTCTACTCAAATAAACTGCGATTGTAAATATGATTACGTTATTGCTGGCTCGATCATTGTGTTTATAACTTTAAGGTGTATTTTCATAGACACCCAGAAGGCTATATATATTAATATATCTTCACTTACGTTCTTTTACCGTGCCTGTGTATACACGGCATAACCAAGATATAATTCATATTTTTTTTCCCAGTCTGCCGAACGGTTTATGAAGCCAATAACTAAACAACATCATTAACCTAAATTCGGGTCAGATAATGTAAGAATAATAAACAGCACGATGGATCAGCGTCGTGAGAAAGAATTCCTGAACGAGCAGTCACAAGACTGTGTAGAAAACACCCCCATTACTTGCATGATAGAATGTAGTACAGCCATGCATTACGTTCAATATTGCGAGTGTTCTGCTATACTAATGACAAAACATTTTGACACCGATATTTGCATCTACATTAAATGAATGTGATGTGATAGTACACGATCGGCATAGTTCCAGAGCACTCGCCCTACTGAACGTAAGGCAGGTGTGTCAGGTAGACAGAAAGTGAAAGATAAAATTTGTTTAACGACACCTCTGGAACACATTGATGATTAATTAGCAGTTAATTGATGTCAAACGCACGGTTATATCGACACTAGATTAGAGGAAATCCACTGTCGCCACATAGGCTACCTTTCTTCGAATAACAGCAAGTGATCTTTTATGTACACTTTCCCACAGACATGACAGCACACAACGGCCTTTGGTGGACCAGTCGTGGATAACTGGTTGGACGGGAAATAACCCAACGGGTTCACTGAAGAGGACCTTTCGAACCTCACGTGGACGCTCTACCGCTGAGATAGTGACTACTATATATGACTAACCGTTATAAATAACATTTATCTTCCAACGAGTTGTGTTGAAACCGTCAAACATGCGTGAGCGTGCACAAGAGCATCCACCTGAAATGGGCGGATCGAAGGACTCCTCGCGCTATTTCTCATTTCAACTATAGTGGATGGATCTACTCATAGACAGGTGTGTGCTACCCTGCCTGTGGGAAAGGTGCACTCAAATGAACCCCTGGCTGCTAATAGGTAAGAGTAGCCCATGTGGCGGCATTTGGTTTCTTCTAAGACTATGGTGAGACATAAACATGTGTTTGACATCTAGTAGTCGATGATGACTAATCAATATGCTTCTTTGATGTCGTTAAACAAACCAACTTGTTTTCAGTGCAAGCTAAATTACGGATCCGTTGCCCTCGGGGTGAATACCCCTAACCCACACCAGTACATATCACGAATTCTTATATTAGTACATGTTGGAATGTAGAACTTGTCCTCTGACAGCTGCTGCTGTCATATCAGTCATGTAAGAACCACGAAGGCAACTTAGGTACAGGTGACGTTTGATAGAGATGTCGTGGATCACTGGTTGGAATGGGAAACAACCCAACTTGTATCCTGAGAAGGATCGATCCTTCGACCCATCGAGCCTCAGGCGCACTTCAGAGAAACATAATGAAACTTGTAATATGAAACGCCTGTAAGGTTTTCTTAGAACGCTTTCTGTTTTTAGAAAATATGTTGAGTGTTCTTTTAAGCAGCCTGATTGTGTCTGATGACGTAAAGAAACGCGGTCATGGTGTTTACGACAACACAGTGAACATTGCTGTACATAGACTGACATAAGTCAGCTATACGTGATGACAACAGCAGAATGTTTAGACTGAGGAGGAAAAATATTTAAAGGCAATCTGTCAAAGAAGTTTTGGCTCGAAATTGATCATCTCAGTCACACAACTAAATTTCTGAACGTTTTTTCAATGTTAAAGACGGTTTGGTTTTTATTTTGTGGATTACCCGTTGATTTGCTGTGATGATTACCTAAACTATGATTAACATAACAAACAATCTATACAATACCACTAATTTCATCTTCCAAACTTCAAATGCTTCTTCTATTTCTGATTGGTCAGTTCAACAAAATCGCATGCGATATTGTATAAGTTCTATTTCCGGCAACGTTCGCGTAATACAGAGGAACCAGTTCAGAATCGCTGCGAATTGGAATCATGTGCGAACACAGTCACTGTGTTAGGCTATACTTGCAACTGTTGAAAGTAACAATAGATACTAGTATATATAGATC
>JAUTCZ010048980.1:0-11407 GCA_032273805.1 Melanodrymia brightae | reverse complement strand
CACTATACACAGGCTAATCATTGACCAATCACAGGGATTCGCACTATGCCCACGCCAAGAACGGACCAATCACAGAGATGCGCACTATGCCCACACACAATATAGCCGTAGCCAATCACGGACAACCCACCCACGCATTGGGCATGGCCTAATGGAGGGTGGGGTCAATAAGTGCACGTGGGGATGAAGTTTTGTAAACAATGTTTCCAATGGGGGTTTGGGGGTAGAGTTCGTTCGAACCATTCCATTAAATATGGGCCTTAGTGGACAACTCACAGCCTGTCGTGGACAGAACTCTGGCAAAGTCAGAGGTTGTCCCATGACAAGTATGCTTGAACAGTTTTCCTTTCCGATGCAAGCACACCAAAACTGACCAAACCCAACCCAACCCAACAACTCACACATTTTTGAATCAATGGTTAATGACCTGCCTTGCGTTCAATAGCGCGGGCGTTCTGCTTCTGAGACAAAACGTTTTGTCACCGGTATTTGCATCTACATTGAATGAATGTGATGTGATAGTACACGATCGTGACCAGTCACATAGTTTCAGAGCGCTCACGTTATTGAACGTAAGGCAGATTACCGTATGTAGCAACCATAATATTATTTCTAAAGACTTTTTTTTTAGATAATATTATTATGTCTATTTTAGAAAAATCCATGTATTTTACCCTGAATACAAAATAATAAATTATAGATTGTCTCAGTGACCTTCCTTGTTAGGTTTAATGTTATGGTCTTGTGTTACCGGTAATTGGTTTTCAGAGTACGGGGTTTCTGCGTTATTCAAATTCCCATGCAGTTGCCAATTATGCAATTCTCTGACCTTTCCATCCATGCAGATTAATATCCGTATCTGTACACAGAATACTGTACCGGGATTATTAAAGTCACATAACTAATTATACCACAGACATTATCATGATGTATTACAACAATACACACCACAGTTAATGACATTACACTTCCTGATGAGGAAACGTAACCACTAATACGAAGCACAATAGAATATCAAAGTTCATTGTATTTAGACAGTATTACATCTCAGGACATTAATTCTGAGGTAATATAATATAAAAACCAATAGTGTAATCTAAACGACAAAACATTGACTCGACCGAATAATAGTTTTTGTCATTATTCATTATATATTGTACTATATACGAAGGTAAAACAACTAACCATGATAGAGATTTCAGTGTAGTGGTTTCGTCCATTTTACTAAAATATAGTTTTAGTTTGTTTTACCAAATAGACGCAATATCTATTCAGCATGGTGCATTATCTATGTACGAGTTTGCCATGCTTAAATACTGGTTATATTAAAATGCTCTCTTTCAGACAGTCAGTTAAATGATTGTGCCCGAAAAAAATATTCTTCTGAATAAGAGTGGAATGTAGCACATTCGTAAAGTGCTCGCTTGAAGTTCTTTGGCAATATGATGGATTTACTCGGTGGATCCATAGAATTGTTTTTGGTAACAATGTGTCTGGAGTGTAAGAGAAGAAACCCGCTGCTATCATATGCATTTCTTTCTGCGATTATCTTGGGACAAATCTGGCAGCGTATTGAATAAACAAAATTGAGTTGTATATGTTACTTTGGGATACATTTACCTCTCACAGAAGTTAAAAATAGAAAGAGATGAATCAGTCAGTGGATATGACTTGGGTGTTACGGAATAATAATCTTGCCTATGTTGAAATCCTACTTAAACTACAATATTAAAATGACAAAACGTGTAGAAATCGCTAATTCCTCAGCTATATAGATATCTGATTCCGTTCCGGTCCGTATTTTACTAGCACACTCACCAGAAAGGTGCTACTACAAACTCCTGGATATTCTGAACCACAATTAGTGACGTGACTATAGTAAGTAGCTCATCATTTGATCTATGAAAAAGATGTATGCAAATACATCGTGTTATCGTGCTCTAGGCTTTGTTTTTTTAAACATCTAAAGAACAACAGTGATCAACTGTAAAATGCATATACATGTATTATGTTACTGATTCCCCATTGCAATCCAGGGGAAGACCCAGTAATGCCAGTAGGGGGAGATGGGGTGACATCTCTTATTTAAAAATAAACTAGTTGGCTTTAACAAATATTTACAGAAAAGAAATTTAGTAGATAAAAAAACGATTTTAGGCTGCAGCCATGCGGGATCCATGCATTTTTAGTCTCTCGGTGGACACGGTGAGGTGAATCTGCTCACGTGACTAGTGACGTCAGTGAGCAGACGCCTTTTTGCCGGTGGTCTGAAACAGGGGCCATGGTATGTTGCAAGTAAAGTAGAGCCTTCCGGTTACATAAACTGTTATACAAGGCCTTATTCCGTCTCACATGGAAAGGCTTTCTATATCTTGGGTTAATGACAACCACCACCACGAGGAACATCATAAATATCATGTGGCAAACTGTTTAGTTTGTATTATTACGCGAACCGCTGCATGAACTACAATATGCATACGACAGCTTACGAACCTAGTTACTGTTTATACAAGCAAAATCAAGGATCCGACACAAACAAACTAAAGAGATCAATCACACAACACAATAGAAACGCAAACAATACACTAGTTCATTAAATTCTACACTCGTAATAGAAACGTGAATGAAATAAAAAAGGCGACAAGTCATGACGTAGACTATACTAAAAGTTTCTGCACGGGAATAATAAACTAACAAGCAAGAAGAAAAAAAAACGAAAATAATAGGCCTACAGTCAAGTCATTCTACGGTGTAGTTTTCTGTTTTGTCATGTTGGCGTTTGTCCACAATCAATGGCTGTTACGGTGTATGCTGTGTTTGAAATAGAACGTTAAAATTAATGTGATGTGTGCCACCGTAAATTACCTACCGTTAAACAAGCCGGTGGTGATATAATTATTTCGTCCATATTGGCAGTTTTTGAAGACGGCGTTATTGTCTATATTGGTATAAGTGAATGTTTAACTCTATATCTTGTGAAATATCGAGTGATTTTGTTCATTTTCCTGAAATAGCATTGCACATGAAGATGCTGTAAAACGTTTTAATTATAAATGAGTAAATTGCAGATAGATTGTAGTAATTTTTTCAAACAAGATTTTTGAATTTCATCCTGTGTACAAATAGACAAGTAGAACAATGTAAGTTAAAGAACATTTAAATTACCCTTGATAGTTATATCCGGAATAGGATTAGCTTTCTGCACTCTGTGGGAAGACAGACGCACATTTTTAGGTTTCCTCGTTTTCCCGGGGAGAGGCGGCAGACGCCGATGGTTCATTTGGCGAACTGGATTAGACATCTGGGCCATTTATTCAAACCCGGCATCTACGCAAACGGAGAACTTGATTTTAAGCATTGTGTGACATTGCAGTATCTGAAAAATAGAAGGAATACTATTCCAGTATATACGAGCATTTATTTATTACATGTATAGTTAGATTCTTAATATACTAATAATTCGAATTTGTGACTCTGAGATATGGTTCTTTTGTGAAACATATTTATTTATTTATTTCTCTATGGTCAGACACATACCTAATTTGATCATTTATATTCAGAGTTGTGTGTGTTCACTCTTTCCTGATGTGCGCCACCTGTAGTCTGGTCAGTATTTTATGTTTGTTTAGAAATATCTCATTTTGGTGTATTGTTTCTCTTCCATGTGGCCACCTGATAGTTGAACATCTTAGTTTGTTAACAAAGGCAAACCCGTATTGGTGGTGAGTTGAGAGTAACATTTCTTTGTTTAGTTCCTTCGCCCCTAGTACATCACTCTTTCCGATTAATATAGAAAGACAAAGGAAATCGAATTTGGTGGTGGTTGTCATCTTATCCATTTTTGCAGGTAAAATAGTCCAAGCTAAGAACATAATCATCAGATATTTGCCAGGATTTCCTGAGCCTCTGAACAATGTCTTGTTTTCTTTTTAAAATTTTAATCCCCCATATCAATGGCAACGTCAAGGTTGGGAAGTCCTCTGAACAATGTCTTGACATCTCGATATTCTCTGCATTTTGAGGATTAAAAAAAACCAAGGATTATCTTAAGACAGCGTTAAATGATGCTGCATTATACTCCTCTCCAAATGACCACTCTGGATGCCATGACGTAGGGAAGCATGAGCTCTGCTTATGTTACACGTGGGCCATGTTTGCTGGGTACCCTCTCCTAAATGCATCAATAGGATATATGCTGTTATATTATATGCTTTGGTAAATATAACTTTGTAATGTATCTTGTTTTCTGTATTCTTGATCAACATGAAAACACCATGTAGCAATGTAATTGTGAAAGCTAGGTTCTAGAATGTAAAGTAAGTAGATCTATGAATGCAATTGGAAAATAACCAGTAGAAAGTTGCATCATATTTTCAACGAGTTGATCCGTCGGTACACTGGTGTGGCTAAATAAGTTACAACCATAATTATTAAGTTTATTAGCGTGAACTGTATAGTTCTAGTTCAGTATGGACGTCATTAATCATATAGCCTTTATTATCAAAATTTAACTCTCCACCCAGATTCGTGGGATGTTCTTATTATTGTTATGTTTATCACTTTGGTATTACATACAGATAGTTACTACACACTACCAACGCCTAGGAGCTATGTCTGAATTTACAATCAGACTAAGCGTTTGTTGATTACCACTCGACAGATGTCAAGTTCGCGTGGACATTTTACACCACCCGGTGATAATCTATGTGTACCATTTCCATTCTCTAGTGTTTACCATCTCTAACATAGTAGCGTGAAAGCTCTCCCCAACAACAAGTAAATAAATAAATAAATCAACTCTGCATGATGTTAATTTTCTGT
Organism: Melanodrymia brightae; assembly: GCA_032273805.1. Taxonomy (NCBI): domain Eukaryota; kingdom Metazoa; phylum Mollusca; class Gastropoda; order Neomphalida; family Peltospiridae; genus Melanodrymia; species Melanodrymia brightae. The sequence continues at coordinate 6,586 of JAUTCZ010048980.1, read as the reverse complement.
TGATAAAGCATACTGTTAAATATACGATAAAATAGCATTATACTTTATCAACATAAAATAGACCTGTTCAAAGCAGTGTCTTGTCCATTGGCGTTATCACCATAAGATTATCGAGTTTCTACACTGTAAAGTGTAAACATGCTTGATATTTTGTGTAGTTTGTGCTTTATGAATTGCATTATTAAAACATTTAGTTAATGTTTAAGTTCGTATAAAACCAGATTTAAATTTAATTTAAGTATACATCACGCATTGACTTTCAAATAATTATTTGGTAGACAAGTCATTGAGTGAGATATATGTATCACTTTAAATGCCAACACATCAATATACATGTACATATAAAATAAAGCACTACCCTGTCCGCAGTAAACAAACAAGTTATCTGATCTGTATTACAAAACCACTACACGATGAATGGTTAATAACGAAAACACCTTATAATCCATGTCGGTATTCACCTTACGATGATTCAACAGGTCACTGGACAGGGCATGTAAGTCCAACAATGAATACATTCGTAACCACAGCAACCAATATCAGTCTTCATCAGCAGAAGATTATTTCTAAGAAATTATTATCGTATAATTGAACATTAATTTTCCTCCTATGTTATGAGTTATTCCCCCCAGACATTACTTTGACGTCGTCAGTCGTATTGTGTTCCGTTAGTTCCCTTCATATTTATATATTACATTAAGGTAGTATATTTTCAACGTCACACACATGTTATACACACATATAAGTGAGTGAAACTAACAAACAGTCTAAAAATATATTGCAGACTTGTTGTAACCTTTCGGAAATTATTACAGTTAGCCCATTATTTATAATTGTGTGGGGAATAAATCTATAGGAAAATAAGTTCGTATGTTTTTTTTATGTATGTAATAAAAGAGTTGTTAGAAGCACGTTCATTTACTTACGCTCAAATGTTTTCATTGTATTTGTCGTCAAGTAAATAAGTCGACTAAAATATTGTTATTTACTTGAGGACTCGTACAATGGAAAATAGGTATGCAGATAAACGAAAACTCACGTAATAACACTTATTTATATAATATTAACGTCAACGATAATAATATGTTACAAAGGTTAATGTTTTAACTTCTCGTTTGAATAAAAATGAGAGAACATTAATATCACAACACACAATAGAAAACAAGTGGTATATACATATAATCTTACCCGTGTTTATGACACAGAGGTTTGGCCATTCTTGGAATAGAGTTGCCGGTTACTTTCAATAAGCTTCTGTTCCGACTGGTTTCACACAGGGGTATGCGTCCTTGTGCTTTCGGCTTTATGTATTATATACAGTCTATGAGCCAAACTAAAGAACATTCCCCTTAACTCAATGTATAATTCAGGTCAGCAATAAATCCATGTTAACTCTGTGATCATAAAGCATTTTGGAGCGGTCGTAAACACGTTAAGAACGTATTCTTATGATAACTATTCCCAAGTATCATTTACAATCAATGTTATAATTTATTGCTCTATTTTCCATTGCGATTTAAATCACAATAATAAACATTTTTGTTCGGATTTTGGGTTGGGTTTTCAACATTACTTACCATATACCCGGTATGCAACGAAACTGCTAAAGAGTATTGAAAATTTCAGTTGTCAAAAGTAACCACATCCAATTTTTCTCCTGTTTTGAGAACAGGACGAAAAATATGAAGAAATGACAAGTGTGCTCAAGCCCTTATGTCAAAATTGTAAATTGTAACTACTTTAAAAAAAAAATTTAAAACAAAGAATGATTGTAAACAGAATCAAAAGCAAGCAATTTCAAGTGTGTGTTCTTTTAAGCATTGAAGAGTGATTACGTATAACGTTAAATACAATTAACAGTATGTTAAAATTTCATTTGTATGAAATACCTTATTATGGATTTTTTTTTCAGAATAACAATTAGACAAAATATGCATTTACGTGTGTGGAGGTGGATTGGGGTGGGCACTGCCCGGAAGGGGGTGGGGCAGAACGATCGAAAACACAGACCCGAACCATTCCCGTCAATACCAGCATATCAGTGACAATTTAAACATTACTTTTCGCCATAATGTCATCCTCATTACGAAAATGCGTCATTTCGCGTGTAATTTCCTTTAAGCAGCGATTGAGTCGCACATTTTAATAATATGGCTCAGCGATGACAACTGCCAATATGAGAAATAGGATGTACTGATAAGAAACGCTTCCCGCTGACAGCCTGCCAGTATATTAGTGACCCACGTGCTAACCATACACTTCAGACAGGCACATTCACAACTGTCATTACATACCAAACACATACACATCTGTCATTACATACCAAACACATACACAACTGTCAATACATACCAAACACATACACATCTGTCAATACACACCAAACACATACACATCTGTCATTACATACCAAACACATACACATCTGTCAATACATACCAAACACATACACATATGTCAATACATTCCAAACACATACACATCTGTCAATACATACCATAAACACATACAAATATGTCAATATATACCAAACACATACACAACTGTCAATACATACCAAACACATACACATCTGTCAATACATACCAAACACATACACATCTGTCAATACATACCAAACACATACACATCTGTCAATGCATACCAAACACATACACATCTGTCAAAACATACCAAACACATACACATATGTCAATACATACCAAACACATACACATCTGTCAATACATACCAAACACATACACATATGTCAATACATACCAAACACATACACATCTGTCAATGCATACCAAACACATACACATCTGTCAATGCATACCAAACAAATACACATCTGTCAATACATACCAAACAAAAACACATATGTAGTTACGTACGTAGCACATACACCTGGTTACAGAACACCAAAGAGGCACATACACATATGTAAATACATACGTAACACATACACGTGGTTATAGAACACCAAAGAGGCACATACACATATGTAAATACATAGGTAACACATACACGTGGTTGCAGAACACTTCAGAGAGGCACATACACATATGTAAATACATACGTAACACATACATGTGGTTACAGAACACTTCAGACAGGCACATACACATCTGCAAATACATATGTAACACATACACGTGGTTACTCAACACTTCCGCCAGGCATACACATCTGTCAATATATATCTGATACACACAAGTGGTTACTCAACATTTTAGCCAGGTAAAATACATATATGTACATACATAATTAACTGATACAAACACCTGGTTACTCAACACTTCAGCCAGACTGATACACATCTGTCAATACATACCTGGTACATAAACGTGGTTACTCATCGCTTCAGACAGGCACATACACATTTGTCAATACATACCTGATACATACACTTGGTTACTCAACAATTCAGACAGGCATATACACATACATTATGTCAGTACATACGAGATACACGTGCTTACTTCATACTTTAGACAGACACGGAGGCATTTTGCTTTACCCGAGTGGACCTAATAATCATACATGTATTAGCAGCTTACCTGTCTCCTTGGCGCAGTGGTTAAAACGCGTCGGGGTTAAGACTGGTATGTACTGGGTTTGAATCACAATCCTAGCATATGAGAGGTTCCATCCCAGTGCCAACTCTAACCCAGAGCGAGGGCTCCGAAAAGGTAGGTGTACTTCACTTACACCGATCGGTGCCAACAACTGGTTTAACAAATGCCATGGTATGTACAGTTCTGTCTGTGAGAAAGTGCATATCATACTATCACTATCTTCGGTCCTGGACAGACAGTCGACGCAGCTGGACTGTCTAACCATGACAGACCTGCTTGAACCTTAATTGGACATAGGCACGTAAATAAGTTATAACTAACTTACTAACAAACTAACTAACTAACTAACTACGGGCAGTCTGAAAGGAGTGATTTAGCTTAACCAACTATTATAATCAAAGCGTCCCCCTCAATAAGTTACTCTCTGTTACTAGTGCAAAACAAACAAATAAATTTAACTGCAACTTTCATAATATAACCTCGAATGTTTTCGCAATTAATAACGTCGAATTATCAATTTAGAATAGTGTCATTTATCATCGCACTAAGCTATACATTAACCAGTCCAGATAGTCCAAATGAATTGTCAACAAAGCAAAGCACTTGCATCATTGTTTACACATTGCGTTTTCAAAACGTGATCATATCCTTCCTGACCGATAACATGTATTTTAACTGCATGAAACCAATGGTTTTAATAAATCATACCCAATTATATTGATATAATTTGTATTGCTTATTTTGACATATATGTTTTTGACAAATTTATATTTACAACTTGTCCATAGCTCTACCTTGTTCGATGAATACTAGTACATGTATATTATGCCCTATAGAATATAATAGTTTGTGTTTCAAAAAGTAATCCAAGCATCATTGCAACGAAAGTATTTCTTGAAGTAGACAACCGTGATCAATATTATGGTTATGGGAATTCTATTCAAACGTGCCTTCATAGAACGCATGCGAACATGGGGAAAATACATACAAGTAGAGTGACACTAATTAACAGACTCCTGGCTTACCTGTTGAAAGGAATCTACTGTTCTGCAGGTATCCTTTTCAAACCACTCCAATCCTGCTCCGTTCTATTGTAACATGGAATCAGTCTGAAGCAAGGTAGTGCATACTGACCACGCCCGGTTGACAAACGCACTGCTTGCGTCATGACCATCAGAATATACGTAAATACGTATATATATATATATATATGTGTGTGTGTGTGTGTATATATTTGTGTAATAGCACCGCACAATAGGGTATGCTTATCCAATCAAATCACTGCATCGATTTGAGACCAGCTGATCTAACGAATATCATGGTTCATGTTGCATTTCCAGATATCATTTAATGCGACTTTCGGGTATATAGTAGCCAGTGACCAGAGAATATTGCTGGTATTGGTAGATATATCGATCACAACAAGGCGTTGTGTGTATTCGTATAGCTAGTATAAATCTATTAATATTATTAAATCCAGCAAAGCTAGGCTGTGTTGGATCTTCCGTTATAATCAAATTAGAGTTTCCCTCCAGTCCAGACTGATTGAAGTATGATGTTTGTGTGGCGGTCATGCTTATGCAGTCCGATAGCTTTTCATACCCTTCAAGTACATGCATGTCCAATGTTTTCACTTGAACGCAACACTTAGCGCTTAATTGCACATTTACTTTTACCTTGTGTGTGTTTTCGTGTAGGATTTATCCGTGTGTACCCTTTAGAAAGCATGCAGGGTGACCACGCTGGCAGGAAATGTTTTCCGGAATTTTAGAATATTTTTATATTTAAGCACGCGAACACACTTTTAAAAAACAAAGTTAATAAAAAAGCATTCGCACCCTTTTTAACAATTTAATAAAAAGCGTACGGCACCCTTTTTGTATAAATGTACAAATGAACAACAAGCATATAATATTCTATACCAATATTACTCCCAAAACGTGTCAGAGATGTTTTTGGTACCGATTTTGAAAAAAAATCCGGATATTTGGTAATAATTCCAGATTTCCGGATATGGGTTGAAAATTCCGGATTTTTCGGAAAATTCCGGATAGTTGGTCACCCTGTGGTTAGCGCATTGGGCTTAACACAGGTAGATACTGGGTTCGAATTCCAGTCGTGGCAAATAGGATTTTAAATACCAGTACAGACTCTAACCCAGAACCAGGAGTGATCCGCAAATATCAAGGGTAGGTGTACTTACACCGACCAATGTCCACATGTCGTGGTATGTACTGTCCTGTTTGTAGAAACGTGCATATAAAAGATCTCTGGCTGCTTATCAAATAGGAGTGGCGGGTTTCCCTCTCATACAAACACTAATTGAGGCAGCTGGACTGCTTGTAAGGAACAGCAGTGATATTTTCTGGAATTTCGAATTTCGTGTAATCACTCAGTGATTTGAAACATTAAAAATGTAACTGAATCAAAACTCAGAACGTTATAAAACTGAGTTATTACATGCATAGCTCGCATAATCTTCTTTATTTATTTTATTATTTTATTTTTTTGAGTTTCGCTTTTTAATAGCGAATATTAAACAAAAACTACACAACGTTAAAAAGTATTTCAAAATTATTTTGCCGTTAGAAACAATACATAAATATATGGCTATAATATAAAACTATTGTCCTAATGATAATTCATAACAACACAAATGCTTAATTTGATAGAAAGCTTGATGATTTGTTTTTCTAGCTTGCTTCTGTTTTACATTAAAACACAATCTTCAGTTATGAAACGAGGACAAAGATCAAATTGATTCGTGGTGCACGGCAAGTATGTATTTGTCACTTCTTATCACCTCTGACCTGCTGCATATTAAGGCCCTGTCACACTCTACAGCGATTCCACGGAGCTGGCCCGGCGATGTACAATTTCTCAGAGCGCCGTGGGATCGCAGAAAAATGCTGAAAATCATTCAAAATTATTTTACATTTTCACAAGATAGAGATGTCACGGCGTCCTTACGACGATTGTGGCGTTTCTACGGAGCGCCTGTGTCATGCTACAGCTTTCCCACAGAG
>JAUTCZ010048969.1:0-11408 GCA_032273805.1 Melanodrymia brightae | reverse complement strand
TGATAAAGAAAATCAACAGTTACAAGTCCTGAGAAAAACACCAAAAAGACAGGATATAAAAAAGTCTAACCTATAAAAAGAAATCAGTTTTGAAGTTGACATTACAAACAAATTTATCTATTTACATGTACTTCGAAGTAACATTTGTCCACAAGTCAGAATGGAGAAAAGAATTCACAAACATTGAAGAGCAATGATAATCTGTACAGGATACGAGATATAGGATTCACCAAAACGCACTTCATTTCTAAATCTGTCACACTAAGTGTTTATTAGTTATCAACAATAAATACAGTAAATCAAGCAATTTTCCATATAAAATTATATAATTATTAATTAAAATTGAGTGCACTTGGGAAAAAAAAAAGAGTTGATTTATTGGAAGCCACACACATAGGAGGAAAGTAGGATACAGACAGATGTACCATGTGATAATGAGTGGTTCATAGAGATGGGAATTTTAAACGCGTCTGTGTGAAGTGATAACGTAATTATAGCCCTGGATAACTATAGAGAAGGAGCGAAGCTTTCACGAGAGAGAGGAAAAGTGATAATAACACAGATGTGCCAAGAGGTAATCTGTTGAGGATTTAAGTGGCTTATAGAGAACGGATTAAATATATCGGTACACATTCTTGTGAAGTGATAATGTATATCGCTGGATAACTAGTCAAGGAGCTAAGTGTTTCACATAGAGGGAATATATAAACACAAATGTGCAAAGTGGTAATTTATAGAATTGGATAACTAATTACTGTTGAAGGAGCTATTAAAGTGTTTCACAGCTCTAAGGGAATCACATATTAAAACAGCTTTATTTGTGAAGAGATATTAAACCAGTGAAGGGGCCATTTAAATGCAAATACTACAACAGCTAACAAATTGAGTTTTCAAATACAGGTCGATTTGTTTGTTCATATTGTGAAATATTCAAAATGGATTAATTCACTGATAAAAATCATTTTGACATATACTTGGAAAATATTGCAACCTAAAAATCCATTCGAAAAAGAAAAAAAATGTTTTTATACATAATTGCACTATAATTTTAAATGTAATCAATAATTCGTAATAAACGGCAACTTTTTGCAGGTGTTACGGTTGCTGATAATAACGGGAAGTGTTGGAATAAATTAACTACAAGACGCGAGTAAGGACAATTGTGTGCAGGCAGCCAGTAGTGTGTATCAAGTGCGTAGGGGACAAAGTCTTCAATCTAGCATGTAATTAAGACATCGCCAGTTGTAAGAATTAGCTACATGTGGCTTGCGAAACGAAGACAAAACGAAGACTTAAACGAAGACAAAACGCTGGTATGACTTAAACAGCAATGACTGGATCTATCAATTAATAGTTACTAAACACACTTCATTCTGGCCAAGCCTCGATCCATCATCACCTTTTAACACAGCGACACCAGCCAGTGTTTAATTCCCATACAGCCAGGACGGATACTGCCAAATCCATACGATAGCTAAACTGCAATTACTGAATGCAAGAGGAGTAGTGTCTTCCCGTATCAAGCGAGCGAGCGGGACTGCGTGCGTGCGACGACACATTGCAAAACACCGCAAAGTGACTGCTCCTGGAGTTATTCCAATGTCAGCCATCAAGGAGAAAATTCCTTTAATTGAACCCCTGAAGAGACCAACTGATTTCTGAGTGTAGTAATCACAGGCTTTTTATCTCAGATAAAGGTAATGTGTTAAGCACCAATAGCTTGCCAAGTCGGCTTTCCTGTATTTTAGCTAGGCTAACACGAAGCACTGGCCCTGCTATCAAATCAGCGGGGACGTTTGCTCAACTTAAACACATATTAGCAATATTTACAGCCGCTACTACATCTTACTTGATACAAATATAATTTTAACTGATCTAAACATGATTCAACAAAATAGAAAAGAACATGGAAATTATTTCTGAATGTAAATTCTACCGAGTACTGTTGAATAGCAAAGGTAATTACAAGACTAATTACTTAAGTTTTTAAATGTATAGGACAACGTAATTAACATTTTGTCTCTAATTAGCGTGTCTTTATCGTTTCATGTTTCATATCTGACACAATTTTATCAATAGTCGGTGAAAAAATATGAATATTTGACATTTTTTTTAATCTCTCACCATCTGCAAAACTACTCTCTAAACACCACCTTGTCATTTGAACAGAGAACTCAATAATCCAAGAAAAAGTATAGAAATATTGTTTTCAATACAAGTTAATATTATCTTTCATCAGCTGCAAAACAACTTTCCAAAAACCATCTTGTTATCTGAATAAAGAACTGAAAAGTTTGAAGAAAAAAATTAAATTCTATTTTTGAATTCCTTAATTCAAGTAAGTATTATCTACTAACATCTGAAAAACTGCTTTCCAAGCAACATCTTGTCACTTAAACAGAGAACGCTGTCTTTCAAAAAACCATCTTGTCATTTGAGCAGAGAACTCAAAATTCTGAGGAAAAAAAATTTAAATGTTATTTTCTATTCTTTAATTCAAGTTAGTATTATCTCCTAACATGTGAAAAACCGCTTTCCAAACACCATCTTGTCACTTGAAAAGAGAACGCTGTCTTCACTTGAAAAGCAAATCCATTTAAGACTTAAAAAATGTATTTTACTGCATGTGGAAATCCTCCACTTAAAGCTTTCTTGCAATCACTTGGATAAAACTAACATTAATCTGAAAAAGAATAAACGTCAAGAAGTATCTTTATTACATTTGAGTGTCGCAATCTGCTACAGCTGATTCTCCGAGCGTGACTTCTAAGCGGTGTATGGTACGGACGGGAGCTTGCTGAGAGCTCTCCTGTGTTTGGAGCACTAATCTATTCCATTTGATCGGAAACACACGACGTTGACGAGCGGAATTACTGAAGAAAACCATCCCAACAGGATCTAACGGAAAGGCAGACTATTTTTTGAAAGCAATTTGTTACAATAGTAATGGCCAGTACATCCTAAACGTGACAGACGGAGGAGATAGATCTGATTACTCAACAAGATACTTGTGCAATGATAGATATCATTAACCCTATCTTAGTAAGCAAACCTAGATGTAGATATATATAGGTGGACTCATCTTGCTGGATTACTGATAATATATAAAGTAATAGAGTTTGTGATCAGTCGGTGAAGAGTCGGTTAGTTACCGTTGTCCGGGATGAGTGGACTAGTGGTTTGTTACTAGTGAGGTGTCAGTCACCAATTACGTGAGGTGTCAAACCATTCAGTGAGGTGTTTATTACCATTAATAATTCAGGCTGATATTGCAATCACAATTGAGTTTGTCATTGTTCGGTTTGGCATAAACTTTTATGTTTAAACGACCAGTGCGGGTACTTCATAATGTAAATGAACTTTTGAAATGATTTCTGGATACCGTTAAGACAGCGTTAGAAAGAAATTCAATCAGTGATTTTGCATTCAAGTTTTTTAAAATTACGAAACCAGACATAAAAAATAAATATTTACGACATAAAAATAATAGCATTAAAAGAAGCTCTCTAAAAACAAATTAGCAATTTAAGTGTGTGTATTAAAACAAATTGGAATAAAATAAAAATGAAAGTGCATCAAGAAAGTGATTTGTGAATGGTCATGGTTATCGAAGGCCATTAATACAGAAAGGTTGTCACGGTGATCAAGCTTATTAAAAACGTTGACTATTTGGCTACAGGTATGGATTAGGAAAGTGTTGTGTGAGAGCGGGGCGACGATGTAGTGAGGACATGGTCACGATGTAGTTACGTCCACGATGCTGTGGGACTGCGACCTCTCAGCCGTGCAGTACCATCGCGTGGGATTACGAATTACTCTGCAGCTTCTGACAATGGCCCTTCTTCAAGGTAAGAGTTCATATTCATTACTTCTTAAAACGACTATCAACACAATTTTTAGATCATTGTTTACAGCCCTTGCGAAATAAAAGTAAAAAAATTTAAAAGGAAAAAAAAAAAAATAAATAAAAGGAAAAAAAAAAAAATTTAAAAGGAAAAAAAAAAAAAAAAGATTTAAAAGGAAAAAGAAAAAAAATTTAAAAGGAAAAAAAACAATTTAAAAAGGAAAAAAAAACAACCAAAGATCAAACTCGAGGCAAGCTGAAGATCACTTTCCTGAAATGGTGCATGGGGAGCAATTTCTCTTCTGAGTAAATTTATTACAATTAATATACCAAAAATGGAATGTTTTTAATTGTAAATCTTTTCTATTAAGAAAAATATCAATAGTTTTATTAATTCCATATTCTTGAAACATGTACAAAACGTTATATCTGTTTGGTTACAGTTTGCTTTATCACCACCGGTTGGGGACTAAGCAACAGAAAAACTCATTCCTTATTGAACTCGTAACTCGCATGCTCACACACAAACATATGAATACTGTAATTGGCAAAGACAAATTTTGTCCCCAAACCAATTTTTTTTAATTTATCGATTACTATTAAATTATCAGTCTTAAAATGGCATTGACTAAATTATAGAGTTTTCAAGTTTTCCTCCGTCATACATTGTAATAATTAAAAATTTATTATTGCAGTTTTTCATTCTCAATCTAAATGGTACATTCCTGAAATAAATGTCAAATTCCAAATTTTCAAACATAAAATCCAAATTCCCAGTCTTTCCCATAAATAATTTATTATACAGTGGAAAAGATCATGTTCAGATACAAATATATTAGACAATCTATAAATTATAATGATGCCATAATTATCGCAGTTTCTCAAATTACGTTATTCATGTAGATAATACTATATACAGTCAAACCTGTCTTAAGCAGCCACGTAAGGGAGTAACAAAAAGTGGCCTTTTAATACAGGTGACTGCTTAATACAGGTCATAATGCACTAAAATAGATGATTTGGGAGAAAATTATGGTGACCCTTTAAGACAGGTGGCTGCTTAATACAGGTTATAATGCACTAAAATAGATGATTTGGGAGAAAATTATGGTGACCCTTTAAGACAGGTGGCCGCTCAAGCACGTTTGACTGTATATACATGTATACATATAGATGTGTAACAATAATGAATTTAATAATATCTTTGTGCCTATTTTATACTACAGTATGTGTGCAACACTTGTGTCAAAGTCTGGCTTATAAAGTATGTTAATTGGGTAGCCTTGTCACAAATATAGGATGACATAAACACTCCATTAATATCCTCTATTTACACCTTTGATACTTTTTTTTTATTGTGCAAACATTTCAAATTTAAATAAATATGTCTGGCAAGGTTGATGCACAGCACTTAGTAAGACTGATTGGTTTGCCAATGTCTATTAGAGTGGAGACATAACGGTGAGACATAGCGTGGAGTTTGTTGTTGTTGGAGGATGCCGTACATGCTCCATTAGCAGCGCTATATGTGGGGCTTTAGGCCAGCATTGGAAGCGGAATGGTCTTACATTAATAAACACTCCCGACTTGCACACACACATCACCAGCCAACTGTCAAACTGCTGGCACAACGTCAGTCTGTTATCACAGATATAGATCTCGGAGAATGAGCAATTACAGCTATTGTTTGTGCAGAAGCATATTTTCACATAAATTGGAATTGACTGGAAACCGCACACAGAAGTGATTTACAAGGAGATAGATCGGGAGAAATGTGACCTTCAATGCTTGGTTACATTCTCCAGTCACCCATGTTAATTTATTTTAGTACTGCTTTTATAGCATGCGCGGCCACTTTCGTTTGGAACTAATTGTATCAAAAATACAATTAAAGAATCTGTTTATTCTTTCTATATGTTGGGTGATGGCTTTTTTAAGGATGATTTTATTATCTTATTACAATTTAATAGTAACATAATTATTGCATACAAAATTTGTATCTCTTATCTCACTGTTTCACTGCAATTTCTGAGTTTAATTATATACTATGGAGATAAACAAACTAAACATGAAATATTTGTAAAAATAATTATAAAATGACACAACACAATATTGGAAAAATTATTAATTTTTTGGTGTCGCTTTACAAAAAACTTTAAATAATAAACTTTAATAAGAAAAATATGATCTAAAGTTATTTGTGTTGGAATGATGAAGTGATAACAACTTGTGTTACATACACAGATATTTAAAATTTACATAGCTGTGTTGGAACTTGGACATATTACATGTACATGTACAGGGAAACCCCTCCAAACCGAACACACTTGGGACCGAGTAAAATGTTCTGTTTAGGGGGGTTTTCAGTTTACTGAGGTTTAAATACAGGACAAAAGGCTGCTTGGGACTTAGAAATATGTTCGGTTTAGAGGGAATTCCGGTTTATTGAGGGTCCGGTTTAGAGGGGTTTCACTGTACTTCATTTTATTCATTGTTATGTGGATTTGTTTTTCTTTTACTATCCAGGTTTTGATCCCGGTTCACAGCAATCAAATTCTATGTCATCATCACAGCAGCCCATTCCACAGGTGTTTAAGTTGTGAGAAATGATTCAGTACATGATTCCACCAAAATCATTCTGGAACAGTCAAGTGAGACGGAACTCTGATGGCTTCGTCTCCTTCAACTTGACAATGTCCGGGTCTTCCATTATTGGCGTGTACGGACGGCAGAACACTCCACCCACACACATACAGTACGACTTCCTGTCCATACTTGAGGGCAGTCGCATCAAGAAACGAATTCGAAGAGCAGCTACCTCAGTCAGTATTCTATCTTTATACCTCTATTCTCATTTCTACTCCTTTTATTTGTTCTCTTATCAAGATAGAATCGTCATGAACTCATGACATCATTATATGTCACAGGTCAACCACAGCATTTAAATATGTAGCATTTCCTATTTTTAATGTTTATAACTTTTAGCATCTAACATTTGAGATTTCCATGCTGTATTTTGATTGGTTATTGGTCTTTGTTTTCAGGTTGTTTCTAATGTTTCATTGGTTGCCAAACTGATATTGTATGTTGATTGGTCATTGGTCTTTGTTTTCAGGTTGCTTCTAACATTGTCAAGTTCTTGACGTCTGGTGATTGGTATTTGGGTATCTACAATGACAACAACGAGCCTCAGATGATCAGTCTGACAGCAGACTCAATTAGTAAGTAAACACTGCGAACAAACATTATGTATTTAGTAAGTTTGAACCCAAAACTGAAAAGGGACTCCATGTTTGGTATATTGAGCATGTTGGGTATTTGGTGGGTGCCAGTGTCTAATAAGATTGCTAATTTAGTTATATTAAAGATAAACATATGTATTAATAAACAGCATATGTTACAGATATGGAAAATGGCTGCCCTAACAACTGTAATGGCAATGGGAAGTGTGTGGATAAGCAATGCCAGTGTTTTCCTGGTAGTGTAGGCTGGGACTGCTCGCAGAGTAAGTATACTGACAATATCTCGTTATTTATACCAGTATTAGCGTGTTAATTCAGTTTTGTGTGTTTCTGGTTTATCTTTTTTAACCATAAATATCACTATGTGGAAAAAAAACCCAACTATTTCCAAGAATAATAAAAAAAAAATCCACATTTCATGAAATCTGCAATTTTTTAATTACTTCTGTATTTCAGTGAATAGTGTTTGTGTAGAGATTCACTGCCGACCATGTTACAAGTTTTGACATTTAAAATATCAACTGCCAGATTCTATAGGTTATTGTAATAAAATGTTTATTATTGGAATTCGTGTAATATTTTGAGTTAATCAAGCTTCCTCGGTTCTGGCCACTTTCGAAACATTTTATGAATTGTGGTTTTCATCGAGATCAATATAATATTAATACTAATAAAAATAGATATTAGTATCAAATCTAACAAGTTTTGTGTTTTCCCTAACGTTGTACTAAAATTCTTTTCATTGCAATAATTTCTGCTTTGTGAATGAAAATAACTTATTTAAACATGATAATGGCGTTTAGTAAGAGTTATGGCTTCTTGTGACACATAAAATATCCGTACGACTGGAAAAACTGCTGGAGTGGCACAAATTAAATGTTTGTTTGGTGCTAAATCTCCATTTTGCTCTGCGATTGGCTGCAAATATTCACGTCTGCTTCAAGTGGCAATTAAGACAAAGGTTTGTGTGAGGGAATGGCTGACAGCAGGACAGTAAAGAAGCGTGGTCAACGATGTGATGATGTTGAATGATAGTGCGGGACTGCTAATGCCGTGCCCTGCTCCTCCTCGCCATGAGTCACGCATCGAGTCAGGCTAATTGTTTCCATGTCTCCAGCTTCCCAACACAAATAGTTTCATCCAATCCAATAGAAGTAACACTTTGTCATCTGAAAAGACACTTTATTTGGTTTAATCTCGGCGGTGATTGAATGTTGCATGCATCGCGTAATAAGGTTAGAATGCGTTTTTTCATGAACAATTCATCATTACTTCTTCTTGACCGTCAGATTGTAGTCTGAAAGGGTAGCGTGCAGGAAAAACTAACACCCAAATTCCAGTTATTTCACGTCATTGCCTTATCACTGACAAGCATTTATCAAACACTACCCCGGGCATTTTCTCTTATTACCAGTACTAGACTGGGAAAAGTGCAATCAATATTTCATTACCAACTTATTTAACCCATTCATTCTATGACTGGTAAAAAAAACAAAAACCATGACAAATATAAATTGGAAATAATTTGTTGATTTGCTTTGGTTTGACTGTATATTGCTATGGCGATGCGATGTGTTCTGTAAATTGCAAGTCCAATTCTCCAGTTACAGACTAAAACCTTGGCATGCGATCCATTGATAATAATGGCAGCTATTTGACTTAGGAAATCGGTTGTAATCAGATTTCCTTGCTCTGTCAACATTCGTTCGTAGTTGCCAGGTATGTTAAATTGAAGCTAAGTAGATCTTATGGTTACTGTAGACCGATTCTCCGAAAGGCATTTGTTATTTTAAACCCGAGTTCTTAAACAATGAACTGATGTGTCATTACCTTTTAAAATGGTGCTAGCTGTTGAGTTTGGAAGATCAACAACTATAGGCATTTTCTCAACGTGTGGGTAGTAAAAATATTTTATTGATTTAAAAACTTTTGTTTGTATTAATATACATGGTACAAAAGAATCCGGCACAAGTTATTCAACTGACTATGGGATGTCAAACCCAGTGATTTTGATACATGGTCTTATAAGAAGCCTGCTGCTGCCACGTAGGCTTCTCTTTTTATAGCAGCAAGGAATGTTTTATATGCCTTTTTCCACATATGGGATTGCATATACAGTCAAACCTGTCTTAAGCAGCCACCTGAGGGAGTAACAAAAAGTGGCCTCTTAAGACAGGTGGCTGCTTAATACAGGTCATAATGCACTAAAATTGATGATCTGGGAAAAAATTATGGTGACCCTTTAAGACAGGTTGCAGCTTAATACAGGTGGCCGCTCAAGCAGGTTTGACTGTATATAGAAATCGTGTTTGCACATTGTCATTGTATTATATTTCAAATAATACTGCCATTACTATAATTGTTATTAATAATTTGATCCTGTTAACGATGTCCTTCAATTGCACCTGCATATTGTCTTCATATGCCGTAGATTGACCACTACCTGAGTTCAATCAATTGTTGTCTTGTCTTGTCTTGTCTTGCCTTGTCTTACTTGGCTTGGGCTTAAAATGTTTAGGAAATGAAGCGCCCATTCGTGGCATTATGGGATTTTTAATCCCAGTACCGACTCCAACCCAGAGTGAGTATTTCGCTGAAGAGTCCTAGAATTAATGTAATAAAAAGCATACAAAAACTGTGGAAAGGTTATAACGTCACTTGCGACAGCGTTAGGCATGACATTACACTACGATTGCGTAAATGACAATATTTGAGAACAATGAAGGAGTCACAGGGGTCAATTTAGTATCCTGTCCGCTGTTGTCGATACACACAACTGTGACACCGTTACGCTATCGCTGGGTTAAGCAACGCTCATTAAACCGGCCCCAGGTTATTACAACTCAACCCGTATTTGAGGCGTGTCATCTTCGCGTTTTCATCCAGGAGTTACTGGTATGATGCACCTGCCCACCAGGTCTAAAAATGCTGATTGAATTATTGCGAGAAACAGGTTTTACCCACACATTTTCAAATACAAATATTTGCCTCGACGCTCTCCTTATATATATAATCTTTGTGAAAATACATTTAAAAGTAAGCAAACATACGCACAGTAAACCTATTATGCATTCACGCCGTGTAGTTACTTATTAACGTCATACAGATTCCATTTACTGTCGTCATCGACTTGTGTGGGCGTATATATAGAGGATATTAAATGAGCTAAGTTTATGGGAAATAATTTTCATTTGTTGCGAGAATTAACGAGTGACTAAAATATATATCATTTCACGAGAGACCTAAGCTTGATAAAATGTGTTGGCGAGTTTAATAATGTATTTATTATTTAAAATTCGTTTGGTAGGCTTTTCAAGCTATATTTCAAGTCGATTTTAACATTGAAAGTAAAAAAAAAAGATGAAAGCTAATCCTACTCAATATACGTCACGTCATATTCTAAATGTGTCACGTCATATCACATGCACTTGATGCATACCAGTTGGAAAAATAAAAATAAAAAATTCCAAAAAATCTGACATTGTAATATAAAATATAGCAGGTTCCTCTTGGGAATTCATTTACCCCAGATGGAACATAACCGCGGAAACATGTTTCATGTACACTAAAGCTCGTGACAAATGAAACTTATTCACTTGGATTAATAATCAGCGGCTATTGGATATCACCACACGGTTATGTCGATACCTTATCTCAGGAAAACTCAGTCACCACATTGGGGTCTTTTATGTGCACTTTCCCACAGATAGGATAGTACAAATCACCAATCGTAGAGCACTGGTTGGAACGGGAAATAGCCCATTAATCATCCGGTGTGTAACAAAATGAGAGGAACGTAAACTTTTTAATAGCATTCCTCTTAAATACCAGAATAATGAGTGGAAGCCGCCATGCAAATTTGACGATGGGCTGTGGTTTTATGACGCAACACTATTAAAATGTGTCCCTGTAAAGAGATTATAAACTAAAATGTAATGTATTGTACTTGGTGACTGCATAATTAAGACATACGTTTTACCATTTCTGCATATAATATTATATATATATATTTATTTGTCCCCAATGTATATAACACATGCGTACAATGTATAAAACACATGCATACAATGTATATAACCCATGCGTACCGTAATTGATGTTTTTGGCGAAACATTACCTGTTTCGTATCTAGATAGTTTACAGACAAAATTGCGTTTTTACTAGTATTTTCTGCCTCGGTCACAGATGCTGAACAGAACTTAAAGATAGAGTTTGTTTGTTTTCAAACCTCTCAAAATTAATAAATAGTCCGTGTAATTTTCACTTTATACAAACCTACCTCAAAACAAAATCCAAATCTACAATTTACAAACCATTTTTAC
>JAUTCZ010048958.1:0-11408 GCA_032273805.1 Melanodrymia brightae | reverse complement strand
ACAACTCCAAAAAATATTTGTTTTAATGTCGCCCACAAAAGTCAAATCCTATAATATAAGTAATACAATATGTCGATGAATTCTAAAATTGAAATAGATCTATAAATTCTATCAAGATTCTTTGTGTAGGAATAAATCTCCGACAGTGGGACAAGCTGAACTTAATATTACCCATGGTTTTTGAAAAGGCATAAACAATAACAAAACAGTATTAACACATAAACTGATTTTAAAAACACTGTCATTTAATAAGGAACAAATATAAAAAGCTTGAAATTTAGGCTAACTAAATTTATATATTGGAATTGAAAAACCCTAATGCTTAGTGAAAAATAAATGACACATTTAGGTCTACTTCAAGTTTATATTTTTATATTGTATATTGAGAGATATATGAATCAATAAGACAAGTATATAATTCTTACTTTTTAAAATGCTAAAAGTCATTTAGAAAAATACTTGCTTCTGACTGGAGTAAAAATAGAATCTAATTAATTTTCGATTGATTGTTTTACAAAACTTATTTTTTGCACAGGCAATTAATCATTCCTCAGGATATTGACCAATCGAATCCCACGTATCTAATACACAGCACTTGGAATGGACATTATATATATGTCAGCATTGTCAGGATAATGTTACAAAGTTTGTCATCTCAGTTGTATTTGCGATGAAACTAGGACATCAACGTGACAATTACTGCCACATATAGAAACACCTATAGAAATGAACTTCACAATATCTTGCTGTAACCAATATAGCAGCATCCACCAACTCGAAGAATACAACATTCTCAACAGTGTTGTCAAAGGTTCACATCATTCTTTATCATTAACTGGTCTCCTGTCAAACTAGACCGGTTGTAAGCAGTTTTTTTGCAACAAAAACATGGATTCTATAATCACATTGCAACTGACAGAGATATAATATCTGAGATTTCATTTTATTTTAATAGGGCTGACTAATGAGATATTTGTGGGATGTGCAAAATGTATCCGTTTCCGTGTAAGATATCTGTTAGAAATGTTGAAATGAACTTACAAAAGGGTTTGCAGCATGGTGATTGAAGTATTATTTGTGCTAATTACATGTATTAACCCATCTGAGGCTAACGTAAACAAGGTGAATCCCAGATGAGTAAATTCACAAACACTCATTTGTTTGTGTTACTACTTCATCAACATTGACCAATGAGATATCAGAACTGAACTATTGTCAAATTAAATTAACTGTTCTGATCCTAAACCATTCGTCCACATTACAGCATTCGGGTTTTTAATTTTACATCCTAAATGCCCTGATTTTTCTATCAATATGCTGTGCTTGTCAAACTACCTCAAATTACTGTCACTCTGGGTAATATCTTAAAGTTCCTCAATCGCTGAAATTGGAACCAAATATTTCCACTCTGCTGCATGTGCAGACAACAGAAGTGACCGTAGAAGTGTTTGAACTATTTGGTTGCGTGTTTTATGGCATTATTCGTATGATGTAAAACGGGCAATTTTATGTAATATACATTTTGACATTTCCATTGATGTTCATAATCATATATAATAAATGAATGCATTTATGTAGATTAACAAGGACAGTGTTTTATCTTTTGTTATACGCAAATAATTTTGTGTATAACTCACTTTACTTCGTCATGAAGTGATCACACTTTTACCAGATCATGCTTTTTGCACCAAAATGGTAAGTGATTCTGTTTAAAGAAATGGTAATAGTGGAAGAAACTTAGTACGGTACGATTATGGCTTTTGTCTCCTCACACCAATGATTATAATTGAACATATCTAAATAAGAAATAAATGATAGCATGAGCAAATTTAGTTGTAAATTTCCTGACTGTTTTGTAAATTATCTAATTTTAGATTGACTGCAAAATAAACCGCTAGATTATGTTCACTGCAAATCTGTAGCCATAGTTACCTATTCTGACTTTGTTTCAATGTAATAAAAAAAAAAAATGAAGAAGTTTTCCACAAGATAATAATTATAGCCAAAATGTTTTACCAATTGTTATGCAACCAGAATCATCAATGTTAGGCCCTAATTGAAATTGAATTTCCGGAAAAACAGTTGTTGCTTACTTGCTGACACATTTTTATCTAATCAACAAATCGGATAAAGGTGGAGTTTTTTTTATGTACATCTGACTATTTTTTTAAGACATTTCCCTTGTGTCTTTTGAACTTGTAATTTGGGCTTCACACTCACAATCAGAGTAAAAACAATTCGCACAACACCAAAACAGTTGATCAGAGTTATTTTTCACTTGCCTGAATATTTTACACAGTTGGTAAATATCATCTCTATTGCTATACCAGCAAATCTCAATCAAATGTGGATACTAGACAGTTTGTCTCAGATTGACAAATACAACATCCTTTACAAACTGTATTCATTATTCTAAGTAGTGATCTAATTAATAGCGAATTGTAGTGCAGTCCTAGAGCATTTGCCTGATGCTAGATAGGTCGAACGATCTATACGTTGGGTTATTTCCCATTCCAACCAGTGATCAACAACTGGTCTATTAAAGGCTGTAGTGTGTGTTATCCTGTCTGTGGGAAAGTGCACCTAAAATATCATTTGCTGTTATTCAAAGAGTAGCCTATGTGACTAAGCGTCGATATAACTGCTGATTAATAATTAATGTGTTCCAGTGGTGTCGCTAAACAAACAGACTTTATCTTTGGTCCAATTATGTTGCTAATTTAATATTTATGCAGTTAATAGTACAATGTTGAAAATCCATCTCATCTGTATTAAACAAGATTAATTATTTATGCATAATTCACATTTATCTGATCAAACAAATTTGTACTTTTATTGTCATTATTTTTATGTTAATAATTTATTGCAGACAAATCAATTAGGTAAAAATATTTATCATCCAGAAATAGCAATATTATCAATCACTAAGTAATGGTGGAAAGTACATATTCATCGATAAGAATGTTTTGATCAATTAAAATGCTGCAGTATCAGGTGGGCTTGTAATGGAAGTAGTTGTTTAGCGAATATCACTGGTTTACATCAGCTGTGCTGTGGTGATCATTCACTTCCAAAATACATGTAATACACAGTCATATTGTATTTCACTCAGTCACAACATGTCGGTGCATGACACACAAAACAATCAATATTTATATTATTATAACAACTTTTGTTCTAAAGATGGGGCAAAAAAGTACAGTAGATTCCGCTTATTTGCATAGGCCTGGTGCACGGAAAATACATGCTATTAACCGGAGTATTCGATTAACCGTTTGTATTCACAAAACCAAAGGTACAATTTTTGTACACATGTATAAAGAAATCATGTAAATATTAAATTTTTTATGGATACCCGATTTTTGCTATTTATTCAAACATTTTTGTTTTGACAGCACACATGACAGCCTGTAATATACCAGTTGTAGATCACTGGTTGGAACAGAAAATAACCTAATGAGTCCACTGAAGAAGATTGATCCATCGACCTCTTGAACGTCAGTAGTACACTCTTGCGTTGAACTATGTCCCGCTCCCTACATTATCTAACAATCCACTATTCTTGCAAACTTTTATTGCTTTAACCGTACTACCAATAGTTAACTGCTTTATTTTTTACCAATTTCGTACCAAATTAGTTTTCAAAACCACTACCGGTACTAATATTAAAACAAAGTCTAAAAACGAAAATGTATAACATAACGACTGTCGAACACCCTCACTCCTCTAAAAAAAATAGTTGAATGTCATGACATAATGCATGCATGATGATAACAACTTTCGTGAAAACACAGTTAGAACTGCAGTGTCGGAGTTTAAACTCTCTTACACGCGTATGTACCTGTTGTGGAGGGTCGGTGGAAGTAGCTAGCTGCGGACTAGATGAGGAATAGGTGTACATGTGTGAAGCAGAGATACCAGCTGGCGCCTACAATAGGAAAGCTGGTTAGCCAAAAAACCCAACACTATATGACTAACAGTACAAAAAGCCAAAAAGATTATAAGCAGATTTCAACCATAAAGCAAAGTTTATTCTATATTGTAGTAATACTAGTATACTCGACATAGTAACAGCAACCTCTTTTATAGCAGTCTTAAAATTCTAGCAATTAAATTATATTTTCTAACCCACATTGTTATAACTTCAAAATGCAAGCAGTACAATTACCGTTAACTACAAATTGTTATTCCCTCAAAACCCAAGCAGTAAAATTAGATTAAAACCCAAATTGTTATACCCTTAAAACCTATGCAGTAAAACTTGCTTAAAACACAAAATATTATTTTCTCAAACCAAAATTAAATGAGCATTAAGATATTAATTTAATTGTAAAAACTATCCATCTTAATACACTGAGACCTATACCAATCCATTAGTAATTCTATTATAGTTTGAGTTTGAAGCATATTTTAAGCTATACTACACAATGTACTCTAACCATGTTCAACGGTTCAACTACCCGGTGATTTACTAAATATTGGGTTAAAACGTTATTTGAGGAGAGCTATCGCTATGTATGTCCTTTTATTAATATTGCAAATGTCAACCTCATCTAATTAATTAGAATTTATTTTTAGCAGAGCTTCCACAAACACTGATTAACTCGGTTGATATCTTCTATATTAAAAAACACGATACTAAAGACATAAAATATTATATTCACCATTTGACTAGATTTTACTTATTTATTTACAACATTACAAAGTTCCCATGTGTGATTTACTTATGGAATATACACTATTTATGGAAAATACACTTAGGATAGCAGACTAAGAAGTTTTAAAAATTCCTCATCCTTTCCCCTCCCGGCACCATGTGATTTTAATTACAATTGGTCCAAATAATACCCAAATGATCACCAAAAGAGTATTTTTGTAAATGAATTTTAGATGATGGGTCATCCTTCTAGTTTAATAAAATATGCTTACTTTTTAATGTTATCAATGAATATAACACCCTAGAATAACATTTGAAACGGAAAAAAAAAGAAAAAAAATAGTAATTAGGTACATACAGTGTATATCAGATAAAAACCCTAGCTTCCTTTTCAGTTAATCAATGTAATGAATATTTGGTCATTATGAGAATGTAGCAACTTCAGTTAATGTCTTTAGGCAAAATATATATACAAAAATAAATTTCACTAGAAATTGCATTCCAGCACTATGGTACCTGTCAATGGTCGTGAAGGTAATAAAACATAAGCAAAGAAATATCAATATCTGAAGTGATAATTGAAACACTGCGGGGTCTCGTCAATAGAATAGTATGCATATAAAACAAATTGTCCTCGTCATTAGACAAAGGATTAACAAAACTGTCGCTAAATGCAGACGTCATTGTTTTGGTATTGAGTACTAGATTAATAAAATATTTAAGCAAATTAATGTTTTTGACATTTTTATTTAGTTTAATTACAGGTCAGTGTACCCAGTGTTCACTTTTATACTAATTCTTGATATAATTTTATTAAAATTCACATAAAATATTGAACATTTTTGTTATTTCCAAATCGGTTAGCCATTTTCTCCTATGTTGAACTAAACCAAAGTTATCTACAAAAAACATGCTAAAAACAGCAAACGGAGTATAGAGTTCATTATCATTCTTGTGACAACATTATTTTCAATGCTATGCATTGTGCATTGGATTTGGTTACATTGTATTCGGTTTAAATTCCAGTGCACACAGTGACGAAGTTGTAGAGCAAAGTGACACCAAGTTGGTCAGCAAAATCCTCAGCTACAGAGTTCAAAGATGACATTTCCCAGCCAATGTCACATGACATCCATTGTATTTGGAATACTGGTCACCTATTGGCTGGCTGTTGGACTGGCTCGAGGAAGTAGCTTAAAACGACATAAATATCAAACACGATAAGATACTTTAGGCACATACGAGTGAGGAAAGTGGCTTTCGTTAAACTATGTATAGCAACTTCTTCACGTGTGCGCTGGACTTTAGATGGTACAATGTACAAGCAAACTGCATACCAGCATGTTTTGTTATCATATCCATCACACATGTTTACTGCAGAGATATGACTTTGAATGTATTAATGGTTTTTGTCCTCAATTGCGTATCATAATAATTGAGTAAGTCCATATGACCTTTAACCTCTGAAAATATTTACAACCTGTATTTGTGTGTCGACAGTCTCAACTGTAACTCACAGAAAATAACCCACTGGTAAATAATGAATAAACATATAAAGAAAATATATAGATTATACAGTGAGATATAGACTGGAATCATTTTTGGGAGGTAAACATGTTATAAAGCTGATACTTGCATTATGATACTTAAAGTAACTGAACAATGCTCTGACATGCATATACAAATCAAACAAGCGACACCAATAAAACTCACCTGGTAACAAGTGGAAAGAAAATAAATGGCCCAAATAATAGCAAAATTACAAAAAACAATCACAACTCCATGCAAAGTACGATGAAGAAAATGACAACCAGATATATATCCACATCAGCAATGAACAACATTCAACGACCCACAGTGTCAATATACGCAAACCAGCAACGAACAATACTCAATGACCCACAGTGTCAATATACGCAAATCAGCAATAAACAACACTCCCCAACCAACCCATATATGCAAACCAGCAATGAACAACTCATTTTTATGTTGGCATGCTAAAAAAACTTTATAATATGTAACTATGGCAATACACCATGTCATAAATTGGATCCCATAGTGCAATCCCATGCATAGTCCTTGTCTTTAGGTCCTAGAGTGCAAGTTATGTCCAATCCCATGCAATTTAAGAGTGCAATTCCATGCATAGTCCTTATCTGTGTCCTAGAGTGTACGTATAGTCCTTGTCTTTGGGTTCTATACTACAAGTTTAGAGTCCAATCCTATGCATAGTCTTTGTCTTTTACAGGGCAAGTTAAGAGTCCATTTTATGCAATTTTTGTTTGTGTGTCCTATAGTGCAAGTTTAATCATACCGGGTATGTTGTCTTTTCATTTGGGTTCCATAGTGCAAGTTTAATAATGGTCAGTTCAATGTTAACCTTTGACCTAATATACTAAAAAACAGTCCTATAATTTGTATTTGAGTGAGGGTCACATGAGTAAAGTTAATCCAATAAACATTTTCTGATAAATTAATGGAAACAGTGTTTTATTTTCAGTAGTAACCATGATCATGACGTTGGGTCTGAACATTCCAAAACGCAGTCTTATGCACTGAAGAACATTTCTATACTTATTACTGTGAGTCACACTGATTTCCTGATCTAAAACATAATACCATGTGCTATAGAGTACGAGGGTTGCATCGTACACAATTCAGTTCAGTTGGATGAAGAGTTTGAATTGAAATAATAGATACACACATAGTTTACACTTGAATATTTGACATTGATTTTGAAGATGCAATGATTTGTTTTTTAATCGACGTATCATAAAATAGAATGTAGCAAGCTTCATATTAAAGAAAAATCATTTCGGCGAAGTCAACATTTAAAAAGAAGAATCGTATTCATGGACTGATGGACAGACTAATGGACATTGTGAAACAACAATAAAAATAACATTTGAGGAAATAACAACGTCAACACGGACACTTCATAGGGTATAACAACAAACATTCTGCAGTTTTGTGCAGTATGATTGTACAGCACACAAAACAGATCCAAAAACAATACGCAAATCACGAACAATTACACCCAGAAGGGAAGATGTGTGTGTGGCCAAAGTAATGTGCATGAACTAGCTTTCGGTTACACGATCTCTCAAAAGTTGGATAGGAAATAACAAAAATACCCACATGAAAATAGATATTTTACATGAATAGTTGGGATGTCATTGAAATAGATTTTGATACTCATATGACTTATGCCGTGCTGTAAGGGTATAGATCCAGTTGAAAATCAGTGTGTACATCTAACCAAACCAGGTATCCAAAAACCATGTAACTCACACTCCAGTATTTTTAGTGACAAAACTAAGTGTATTAAATAAATGAAAAAATGTAAGTCATAAACAAAGATAATTAGTCAACTTTAAGTATGAGCGAGTGAATGAATGAATGTTTAACGATACTGCAGCACAAAAATAAAGATTGCTAATTGAAATGTGAATAAAAACTACAAAAATAAAAAATCAGTGTGTAATGCAACTTTAAACTAAAATGAATGCAGCCTAAATATTGAAAAGCAAATCATAAGAAAAAATTCTTCAGATACCCGTACTTGTTATTTACCTAATAATTTTAAATTCAAACAAAATGCACTAAAAGCCAAAGTAAATGCTACAGCAGGCAATGCTATGGAAAAGGTAAAAATATGTAATAATTGTATTATAGGGAGGGTTGCGCTAGCTGTCAATGACATCCTCTCAGTGCTACGATCAGACCCGTGCGATCACCCTCGTGCAATCACACTGCACGACATGCAAGGTACGAGATGAATGAATAATGACAGATAATGATTGACTCGCAAGACAATGATTTATTACTACGGGTTATAATGGTGGGTTCTTTTATTGTATGATGACGCCAAAACAATCTACCTTCATAAACATCTTAGGCCATACACCGTGCTAGGAACAAACCCAAAGAGAACTAAAGACCTTGATGGTTATAAGACAAAAGTATTTTCTAACATTGAATCAAATTTAAAAAATTTATTTTTAATTAAACAAATTATTTAACATGAATTATTTTTCATTTTGGAAACAAAAGAAAAATAATTCTTTCTCTAATTTGGTATGCAAATAAGAAGAGATACAATGTTATTTTAATGTTAATATTTTCGAAATAAAATTTTCAAAAGATATATATGTTTTGACTTACAAAACCCACCAAAATCTTGAGATACAAAAGTAGATAGATGAAAGAGTGCTGGGAAGTGGACTGACTGACAGCACAGTTGTATATGTACACAAACCAATGATAACACACCACACCAGTCCGAGGTTACAGTGCACGGAAGCACTTCCCAGACTTACAGTGTTGTATTTTTGGAGAATATCTCTCGACTTGTTAGTTCTAGGTGTGGGAGTGGATCGCCCACTGAGAGGAGGGGACGAGCGCTCGCCTGCAGCCCCACCCCACCAAGCCGTGGCTATTGCCTCAAGACTTCCGCTCCCTACCCTGCTCTGCAGTTCCTCCGCTCTTTGTTCTGTGCTCTCCTTTTCCTCTTGTATTAACCTGCAAATTAGAGTCAAAGTAAAATAACACGGAATTCATCTCGGTAGAATTCGGTGTATTACACAGGGTTTAATTTACCATACGATTTGGGGCCGGTAACATTTGGACAAAATATTTCCAAGTTTTCTAAAAAGAGACACTAGAAAAATGGTCCAGATTATACCCTGTACAATCAGTAATATTTGACTTAAATAACTGTAAATTTTCAATGCTTGTAATGCAAAAGTCACTTTCATCAAAAAACAATACATATTTAGTTCAACATCCACACCAAAATTGATCTCAAGCTATGCGGCAATAATGTGTAACTTTTGCACAAGTCAAGTCTCCCTTCATAAGACAAACAATTTGTGAGTGAAGTACATCAAATCACAAGTGCAAGTTAACAGTATTGTCGAGTAATAAGTTGGGTGTTCTATTTTATTACGCATTATCTAAATTATTACTATAAAAAAAATCCCCAAAAATGTGAGTACTTCATGTGTTTTTAGTTGAATTATAGACAAATTTCGCTGCAAAATGTTTAAGGCATGTGTGTGACATAACAATCATTTGACGTCACAAACTTTGCCAACTTTCACATTTTGAGGATAGATTTGACGTAGCATACTTTTTTGACATCACGCTCTTAGCTATAATGTCCAAATGATATATATAGTGGGAAATATCACAAGATACTGCTTAGATCACTCTTCCTACATGTAATAAATAAGCGTATATCGCAGATGGGGAATCAACGAAATGTGCTTACCTAATCTCATTATTAATTGCATCCAGCTGTTCTTGCAACATCAAAGCGAGCGTCTGTGCATCTGTGTGTCCCGATGGTGACAAGAGGTCTACAGCACCAAATAAAGACTCATTGTCATCTGTGCCCTCTGTGTCCGATGTGTCAAACGCGTGTTGGACATTGGCTAGAACGTGCGCCTGCTGCAGCTTTTCCCACTCCTGCTCATTTAAAGTATTCACCTGATGTAGGACAAGAACAATACAAAAAATCCAAAATTTACCAAGTAAAAAAAAAATCCAAAATTTACCAAGTAAAAAATATAATTTGCTAAACATAGGTAGGGTTAAAACATTTAGATGAAAGTATGGTACGTCCGTTAAATAAAGATTATTATTATTATTATATTGAGTGCAATATATACTTTTAATATAAGCAAAATTTATTTTTTAAATAACATTTAATATTCTTAAAGCTTTCACCGTCAGATAGTTTATCTTGAATGCTCGACAAATATTTTATTTAAAACTAGATGTAACTCAAAGCAGGGGCTCCATGGGTACCCCCGCCCTCCCTAAATATGCCCACTTACAAAGCTAAATAAACCCTGTATCACTTTTAGATAGTATATTTTGAATGCTGGACAAATATTGTATTACAAACATATGGAATTTAGTGGAAAATGGAATCTTTTCTTTCTGGTATTATAATAAAGCCAGATGGGATAACAGTGGCTACAAATATGCATTCAAAACTGTTCATGACTAATTGCCTTTAAGAAAATGTTGAATGATAAAAGAATGAAACATTTAATCGAAAACAAAAATCAGAGAAGTAGCAAAGAAGATGTAATATGCCTAGAATGTTAGAAAAACTTGTTCACAATCAAAGGTTGTAAAATAAGTCAATCATCACTAGACATTTGGCAACATCCTCTGACCTAGTTCCATTGACTTTAGCTGACAAGTCGATAATATTTCACTTAATCAAATACCATGTTGGTTATATTGAATTTTGCCACCATCTTCCTAACTAGTTTAATTGATATCAGATGAGAATTCGATAATATCACAGCTAATCAAATACAATTGCGGCCATATTGAATTTCGAAATGAACACCTTCAACTGGATATTCCAGAAGACTTCATTAACGTTGGTCTAACCATTGTGGAGACGCTGACATTTACATTGTCCACAAAACCATCTGGGGCGGTATTTATCAAACAACTTAAGTTTTTCTTAACTTTTGACTTAAGTTTTATTAAATTGAATCATGTAAGCTTAACTTTTTGTAGAATTCTTAAGACACCTCAGAAGGAAACTTAAGACTTAAGTACAAAACGTCCCAAACTTATGTCTAAGGGTTGTTTTTTTCTCAGAACTGAAGTCACAATTGTAGAGACTTAAAGGACTAATAACGCGTAGAATAAGGTTAATGTATTTAAAAGTTACATATCCAAAGTATCAATACACATATGCAGCTTAATAAATGGAAATTTAGTC
>JAUTCZ010048947.1:0-11408 GCA_032273805.1 Melanodrymia brightae | reverse complement strand
ATTTTTTGTATGTATTTGCATTACAATATTTTTATTTGTTAACCTAAAGTTATATAATTTGGACACAAAAATAGGACGTTTTTTTACAAAAATGTTTACCTTTTTTCTCTAAGTTAAACGAAACTAAAGTAATCTACGAAAAACATATTATAAATGTTCAGACACAAAGTATAGATTAAACTCATTCGTACCCACTAACCATTGAGTATGAGGCATTAATCCTGGATAATATATGGAAATACTGACGTTTGGTAGTATCCTCTACTCCAGTACACATTGATAATATTGACGTTTTGTACTATCCTCTACATATTGATGTTTGATACTATCCTCTACTGCAGAACATATTGAAATTTAGTACTATCCTCTACTCCAGGGCATATTGAAAAATTGACGTTTGGTACTATCATGAAGTGACTAGTGTTGTTTCGTCGGTGCTTTAAAAATACACACCATCGTAATTTTTACCTTCGCCAGGAAATAAAAAACTGTTTCAACCTTTTAAGCTCCTAGCCTGGTGTATTCTGTTTCTTTTGAACCATTAAACAAGGGTTTTCATTTGGATATTTTGCCTCAGTCATTTTTGTTTACTTTGGTGCAAAATTCAATTAGGGAAAGGGCACTCATCCAATGGTTCCGGATTTCCACTGAACATGGGTCTGAGCATGAGTAGAACAGACATACACTAATATGAAATACGCATTTATCATGGTTTTATATCTGAAAAGTTGTACTTAAAGGTGTTTTTTTTCTTTTTTCTATCATACTTTTTAGTGACTGTACTAATTAAGTACTAACTTGGTTTTTGTGTTTTTGTATTTACTGGCATTATAGTTGTCAGCGAACATGATTCGCATTGTGTCACAGGTACTCAAAAGCTCAAGAATCTCTTTCACGTGATGTTCTATCCTAAAATCAGCTCCTGAGTGCTTGCGTTCATTGTATACGACCAGTAACTCAATGAAGTAGGAACGAATAGGAACGTTGTATTCCTGAAAATGATGAAAATACGAAGCTACTGGTATTTTATTAACTTTTATTCAATCTCAAAACAATAGCATTAAGGATGATTGAAACAGGTGTAGAACACATGAGGTAAATGGTATATTTGATATATTTAGACAATAATATTAATACTATAGTCTATAATATTTATGGGAAGCAATTGAGTATGCATTATCTTCCCTCTGTCCCTCCGTTAGTCCAATCTCTCACCTATTCTTAAATGCTAAACTGCATATATTATAATGAACATCATTGTTGCCAAAATAATTATATAAATCTTAGTTCAGATATTGAATTCAAGTCACGTCTAAACATTAGGTAAGTAGAGTTTTTGGTTTTTCCAAATCTGTTTTAAATTGTAGTTTATTTAGATAGCACACAGTAACTCCTAAAAGAAGTCAAATCGTTTAAGCAAAAAATATACATTATTTAGCTAGGAGCCTAGGACATTCATTTTGGATAGTGGTTGTGTTCTAATACTACCTTTGCCCAATTTTTCGTAACTCGAATAAGATTTTTCACTTTCGCGGACGCAGTTGCGTTTTGAACGAAGTCTCTTTGAATCCGTGACAAACACGCTGAATAGTATCGTCTCAAATCCTCATCAATGTCGTCCATTTTTCTGTAAATCTGAGGCAAAGATTCTGAAAACATAATAAGCTTATTTACTCAAATTAATATTTATTTCTCCTCAAATACGAAAAGAGCAAGATTCTGAAAACATAATAAGCTTTGTTAATCAAATTAATATCTATTTCCTCTCAAATATGAAAAGAGCAATTTTCCAATGTTCAAGTTCTATTTTTAATTAAAAAAATATGGTTTAATGTGTACCAAGGACTGTCTTGTAATAATATCTAGTGATCGTTTTTCGCCAATAAATAAAATGGAATGCATTAAAGCAAACTATCCCTGTATAAATAAAGCCAATACATAGGCGAAGTATCACCAAATCCAGGCTGCATGTAATACCCTAAATGGCTATCAATTACCTGAATTGTAATACCTGGCATAAATTGTAATAAAAGCTGCCCTGCATTGTAATAACATTTAAATCTAAATTTTAATTATTTTATTTCTAACGTTGTTCACTTCAGTTCAGTTCAAGTTGTTTAACATCCACGTTCAGAACAAGCTGTTATAGCAGGCCAGAAGTTAGTGTCAGTATGTTAGAGGAAACTCGCTACTCCGAATTGATAAATAGCAAGGGATGTTTTAAATTTGTTAAATTTGAGCCTGTTCTGACTGGTTGCATTAGTTTTAGGTGACTTGTCCACTGAAGGTTTAGACACCTCCGCCTGGGGCACGGTCGGCTATCAAAGATCGGGACTCAATGCTGAGGCTGTACCCAAGCCGAGTTGAGCCTGTTGAGATCTGGTTCATACCTGAACGAGCGATGTCTACAGCGGGTAAAAGGTCAATTTCTCGTTCGTCCATGTGACCCAAGTCATTTCTTGTAGTCAGGACGCATGATACCGCATATTTGGAGTCCTTTTTTAACCTGAAGCTCCTCGCCCAGTCATAACTATGGCAACTCGAGCTAACGAGCTCATTCAGCAGATCCTTCAGACAGCACAGGATGGTTGGCAGTAAAGAACGCAAGTTCTCAATGGTTTCAATTCCATTCAGGAAAATGATTAAATCAATGTCAGATTTATTCTTTACAGCAGTCGACTTTCCAAGGGATCCGCTCTGTTGAGATAATAATGCAATTCGTAAAAGATAAATGTAAATTTGTTTGTTTAACAACACCATTGGAGCACATTTATTGATTAATAATCATCATTGGCTATTGAATGTAAAACACACGGTTATGTCAACGCATGGTCTCAAGAGAAGGCCGCTGCCACCACATGGGTTACTCTTACTGATTAGCAGCAAGGGATATTTTATGTGTACTTTACCGCAGACTGGATAGCACACCCCATAGCATTTGATGTACAAGTTATAGATCACTGGTTAGGAGGAGAAGTAACCCAACGGGTCCACAAAGATTGCACGACAAACAATTGATGACACTAACCAAACATGTTGAACCACAACATCAAAGACAAAATGTTGAAACACAACATCAAAGACATAATGGTACAACATGCAATAAGTCACCAGGGTAAAGTAGACTGATCACTGAATACTGCTGCCTAATATATTCAGTAGTGTATTGAATTAGAAAATAAATTATATTGAATCCTAAATTAAGTAACCGTTCCAGGCCCATTTTCCAGACGTGAGGGCAGGGGTGGGGTTCCAGAGTTCCGCTCATTGGGAACGCAGAAGAAGAAGAAGAGTTCCGCTCAAAGGAAAAAGCCTAATAACGCTGGGCTTAAAGAAAATAATTTCGTAAATAGGCCTACCTTCAAAATTTCTTTCACATTGACATTTCTGTGAGATCCGGAGAGACGTGCCTGCAATGCTGAGGTGAACCTCTCATGCAGGAACCTGACAAGCTTGTCCACAGTCCTGTTACATGTAGCCAGGAATTCAGTGTCTGGTTGAACCACTCTATCGATGTATTGATGTACAGTCTCTTTATCTCTTCTGTCAGGCACAAATGAGTGTGTGACACCCTGAATATTGGTAATGAACAATAGCATACACCAGTACAAGTGTCGACCAGTACAATAACTCTAATATCACTGAGCCTACATTTACTTAGCCTATTTGGCCGCTGTAAAAGGAACGAAAGTTCGATAGGAAAAGTAAAGTTTGTTTTATTTAACGACGCCGCTAGAAACACATCGATTATAAATCAGCGGTTATTGGACGTCAGACGTATGGTTATATTGACACATGGTCACCAAGGAAACCCGCTGTCGCCACATAGGCTACTCTTCTACGAATGACAGCAAGGGGTATTTTATAGGCATTTTCCCATAGACAGGATAGCACACACCACCGAATTTGATAAACCAGTCGTGGATCACTACCTGGAACGGAAAATGGCCCATACAAAATTAATGTTTTGCGCTGTGGAGGATCGATCTCTCGATCCATCCCGCCACAGGCGGACATTCTACCTCTGGGCTACGTCCCGATGTTGAATAATCAATCCTCCCTGTGAACTGATCCAGTTAGCTACTTACCGGTAAACACACAGCATTTATGTAATCATTGGTTCCGTCCACTTCGGTAGATAGGTAGGGACGATACATGAATACTGCAACGAAAATATTGGTATATGAATTGGTATTATTATCTAGAGAGATGTGGGGCTTAGAACAGTTCTAGAGTGCCCGCTTGAAGAGCATGATATAGATAATAAACAGTTGGTTTTCGTGTTCCAACGACTCGTCGAGTATTGTATTGTCTGTGGAAAAGCGTATACAAGACATCCCTTCTTCTAATCGGTAAATGTAGTGGCATCCAGATAAATCTGAGACCATGTGTCGAAATAATTGAGTTTGACATCCAATAGCTGATGAATTAATTATTAATCAATGTGCTCCAGTAGTGTCGTTGATCAAACCAACAATATTGCTGTGTGCTATTCTAATGTCGTAAAATAAACTAAATTAAATGGGAAGCAGAACTTTGCAGTATTTTTCATTTCCGACGACATTGCTCATAATTATCCTTGCAATTGTTGTTAGACTCCTTCGGACGGTCCAACGGTCGACATTCTAGTTCGTCACATTTAATTATTATTATTTTTATTTAATTCTCCATCTTTAAAAATGACAAATTTAAACCTCTTTTTTATCATCGTAGGCCTGCAAAATAGGTCAGACAAATGCCGTTCCCGATATCACATCCGATAAAAATAATTCAGGCCCGTAGCCAGGATTTTGAGAAGGCGGGGTAGTTTCTAGGCTTATTGTGAGTGAACGGAAAATGTATTTTAAATATAATTATAAAAACAATGTAAGTCGCGATGTCTCGGTGTACACCACACTAATAAAGACGTGATGTCACGTAACTGTAACAGACGCATTGTGTTTAAGATTTAAAAAGAAACCGGCATAATAATTGCTTATTGCTTGATATTTATGCTGACACTTTAGTATAAACGAGTTTAGAATATAATATGTTTAGTGGTGATGTTTATTTTGAAACAAAATGAAATAAATTTGTTTTAGTTTTTACATTATTTAGTAAAACAGATGAAGTTTTAGCATCAAGGGATGAGAGAAAAATAATCCTTCATTATACATGTACTGTTGTGGGAAAGGGCTATTCCACCCTTGAGTACATAATTTCAAGCACATACTCTCTGGAACCTGTCCATGGCATCATCATCAGTCATAGAACGTTGTTTCAAATTATGTGAGTATGGTGGTCTATTCTGACCTAGCAACCATCTATCCCTGTATGCACTGGGATTTTCAGTAAGTCCTACAGTACCTTCAGTGCCTATGACTATTGCATAGTTTGGTTCATTTCCTTGGATTTCGTGCTTAACAAATCTACCCCAGAAAAACGCAGTCTCTATAAGTATCTAGTTGTACCTCAGACAATGTAGTCATCTCGAATCTTAACAGGTAACCATCTGGAAAAATGAACTTGGTCCAACACAAAACTCTATGGTGTTAGTGAGTTCAATGCCTAAAGACATGGAGACTGACTTTCCCATCTCGTTAAGCTCTCACAAACATTAACATGAGAAGTTGTAGTTTAAGCGTCATCTGTATTCCAAAAATGTTAGTAAATTTAGAGGTTCATGCACACGTCCCTTCATGCATATACATTTTACTAGTGGATGATATTGATCTATAGTTAGTATTATGGGCACACCTACGAATCAACATAAATACGAAAATTCATATTTTGTTTATTTCATAATCATTCCATGGGTACTTCTAATAACTAGAATGGTTCTAGAAATGGTAAATCTGAAAACAGAATGTAAAAAATTCAAATTAGAACTATAGTTATGACTGTTTGTGTGTTTGACGCACCTCCATTAACAATAGGGGGCGCCACTAGAAAACCAGGGTGCTGACAAAGTGTTTCTATAGCTGAAATGAATTACTAGACTGATATCGATCACTGTACCAAATTTGGTGCTCGTTTCCAAAAGTGCACAAACATGGCCTTTTTGACGACTAATCGACTGAACTACTAGGCCAATACATTAAAAAGGTATATTTACTTTTGGGCTGGCTGTCTAAAATGGTTTGCTTGCTTGTCTGTTCACTCCCATTCTCTTGATAATGTTGGCATTTTACTGATGAAACGTAGTCATTTTGATTTAAAATTGTGACGATTTTTAGTGGAAATACTCATATTTTATCCTAAACTGGTTTGTGAATCAATAGAATAAACTTTCGAACTACCCAAGTAATTTAAATACCTCCCCCCCCCCCCACCCCCCATCTCATATTGTGGCTTACATTATTAGTAATACACTTTTAACTTACAGATTCATTCCAAACTAAATATACCCCTTCAAAAAAAACTCTGTTCTGGACAGAAGACAAAACTTGTGCCCAGGATGGACGTGCCTGAACCTTTATTGGATGTGGGCACGTTAATAGTTTCCGTTTCCGTTTTTAGGATTTTGTGTCTCACAAACCGTTCTAGGCTGGATGTTATTTCTGTTGCAAATATTCTGGATGTTGTTTTTGTTGCAAATATGTTAATTACATATAAATACTTTTATTTATATGGGTGTAAATAGGACGTGTAGACAGACAGTTTCCGACAGCTAGTACACTAGAAGCGTATAATGCATAGCAAAACCTATCTTTCTTTTTAATTTGTTTGGGGTGTGACAAATTTTGACCAACTCATTGCGTACTTTATGGCATCAAGTACATTTTGAGATGGTCCCTATTAAACTGCTTCCAATAAACAATTAATATATCACCGTATTATTCAATGACAAAAGACACCACAATTAAATAAAATATTTCAAAAGAATCGCAATTGATTTATCGGTGTACTTTCTTACGATGTCTAAATGTTCTAAAAATAATACTTTATTTTTATTTTCACTTATTAACACTATTCTCAGCAACGATCTAACGTGACAAATGATGTAGTTTAGTCGGACAATGTTAGTATAAGGTGCGCCGTCTTCTCAACACCAAACCGACTCGTGACAAATAATGTAGTCAATCGGACATTGATGAAACAATCGAGTTTTTCACCATGCCCGTTAGTCAGTAAACGAAAAAAAGACCGATTCTGTTGTATAGATTAATTTATTGGACACTTAACAAACAGGTGAACTCAATCAATTGCGCGCGGGTTACATATGAACGCTGGATATATGAAAAGCGGGTGATGGGGATGTGCTGTACATCCAAAAACGTTTTAAAAAATTCTACAAACATACTTTCACGTTGCAAATTGTAGTACATGTATAAACAACAGAATATATTATTTTGAAATGTTTCTTCAATATGTTCTATATGAATAAACATTTTATTTACTATTTTTGCAGGCGCAATACATTTGTTGAATGAGTTATTTTATTTTATCGATACAACCAGGGGCGTCACTTGGTGGGGGACCTACCCCCCCCCCCACTTTTTGGAGTTGGGGGGACTAACATGCAATGGTTCCCCCCCCCCACTTTTTTAGTATAAATAACACGTCCCCCCCCCCCTCACCCCTCCCACTTTTCTTTAGAAAATGACGCCCATGGATACAACTGATCAGTACTGAATTTGTAGGTAAACATTTTACAAATTTTATGTGTACTCAATCGAGTATGTTGTGGGCAGGTACTGTACTCAATTAAGAACATTGAGCTTATGGACAATAACAGGATTTTCTGAACTAATTTTCGTTTGCAAATTGTGTTTTATCATTTGGTGATAATATTTGTTGGTTTCGCATTAAAAAGTCATTTCTACCCGAACAGTTGTACCATACAATATTCAGTTTGTTTATATTGAGTTACATCTTTATTATGAAACATACTAGTTGTTTAACATCTATTGCAGAAAAACGTCCTGTACTCTACAGCAGTGTGCATCGTCATCCTGACAGTCACAGTAGCCACAGCGTTCAATGTACATGCCCATCCTCACTCCGACGGTCATCTTCCTTGCCATGAAAAGCCAGTTTTGTTTGCAGATCAAGTTAAAAAACTTGCGTATATCAAGACATCTGACAACGACATCGTGGGCAGACGTTATCAAAAGAGAACATGGCGTCCAATAAAACCTTTCTCAATGGTATATTTAGCGCCAATTCGCGGCTTTCCTCAGGTTCGTGATTTCGTTGAACACCAGGTCCTGCCATCGACAAACGTGAATCAGCTGAAGACAAGTGGAATATTAGAGACGGAGCCGAGACAACGCCGTAAACGTGTTCGCATCTGCTCATCTCTGGGTCAACTTGGTTTACCACTCGGTGGATGCTTGTATTCCTATTTGAGGACCAACCAAATGTCCACGCCTCCAGTAGAGGTTAGAAGACCAATCAGCAAACAGATGTATCGAGTTCGTTGGCCTGAATATTACTTCCTCGGGGGAGCCCTAGGTAGACGACGATAAAACGAAAGTCATCATCTGGTTGAAGGGCTTGACTCGATCCAATTCATTTTCAACGTTATGAGCTGAACTTATAAACCAATAGAAAATGCAAATATATTAATATATATATATATATTAATAAAATGCGATAACAGATACTATTAAATTGTTTAAATTGTGTGTTCGTATTGATGCTAAACATATTTTGTGATATAAAATACATGCGTTATAAAGTGAACTAGTTCCATCAGAAGAAACCATGTCCTTTTTTTATTCCAAGTGCCCTTTGAAGTGATCAGTCAGTAGGTCCTCCGAACATGGTTTAGAGCATCCATTTTGTCCAACTATCATAGAAGATTCCTAGATGAGATTAAGAGTTCATAAATGATAACTAAAGGTACTTATTTTTTTATCAATGATTAGGTTAGTTTTATATTTGTGTGTGAAAATTATTTACTAATTAATCAATCCATCAGACAAACTTAAAATAATTGACTCATTGATATCAAAATTGCAAAAAGTCAATGCACCTTTTTCTGCAACAAGTGTGGACAAAAGTCCCGGAAAGTTGCATCGTGTAGACAGAAAGTCATACAAACGTGAAAAAGAGGGCACATTTGTCCAGGCTTGTCCAAAAATGTCCTAGGAAAAATGTATGATCGTGTAAACAGGCCTTTATTATAAAATAACCAAGTTAATATGGAAAAAAAAAATCATGAATAGTTTTCTTTCAAATGATGTGCAATAAATTGCAGGGAAAACTATTTAACATCACTTTCACACTTTTAATATGCTCTCTGGTTCAATCATCTCAATGTTGGCTTTTTTTCTTTTTCGAAACATTGTGAAACAAATCATGTTGATCAACATTGTCTGAATTAAGTTTTGACATTTTCTTTTTCTTAACATTAGGTAAACTTTGATCAACATTGTCTGAAATAAGTTGTGATATTTTCTTTTTCTTAACATCAGGTAAACTTTGATCAACATTGTCTGAATTAAGTTTAGATTTTTTCCTTTTCTTAACATTTGGTAAACTTTGATCAACATTGTCTGAAATAAGTTGTGATATTTTCTTTTTCTTAATATCAGGAATGTCTGTGATTTCAGTTTCTTCCAGATGTCTTTTGAGAGATCTACATTTCTGCATATTGATGGTTGTGTCTTCTGTAGTAATTGCTTCATGAATAACTGGCCTAAAACAAAAACATTAAGATTACAAATTTGATTTCGGAATCATCTGAATACTAATTTGCATATACAACCGGATACCACAAAGAATGGATAGCATTTGATGAATGACGCACAACTCAGGAATAGTGTTTACATTAATAGAATATATCACCATTGCTAGGTATAGATAAGACAATTACAACCGAAGGACCAGCCTCCATGGTGTAGTGGTTAATGCCATGGACTACAGGTTGGTAGGAACAGTGTTTGAATCCCGTTAGTGGATCTCACTTTCCGACTCCAACCCAGAGTGAGTGCTCAATGGGTAGGTGTAATACCACTTATACTGACCAGTGTCCACAACTTGTTTAACAAATGCCCAGGTATGTACAGTCCTGTCTGTGGGAAAGTGCATATAAAAGATCCCTTGCAACTTATCAATTCAGAGTAGTGGGTTTCCTCTATCATACTAACACTAACTTCTCACTAACTTCTGTCTTGGACTGAGTGACCATGACAGGCATGCTTGAACCTTAATTGGTTATAACTAACTAACAACCGTAGGGAGAAAACCCGGCTTGAAATTGCCTTATCTAAAGTAAAGTTTGTTTTATTTAACGATACCACTAGAAACATATCGATTATAAATCAGCGGTTATTGGACGTCAGACGCATTGTTATATCGACACATGGTCTCAGAGGAAACCCGCTGTCACCGCTTCATGGGCTACTCTTACCAAAAAACAGCAAGGGGTCTTTTATGTGCACTATCCCATAGACAGGGTAGCACACTCCACGGAATTTGATAAACGGAAAATAGCCCATAAAATATTTTGTGCTATGGGGGGGGGAATATAAATATGCAGCTACATGTAGTAGACTATGTAATGACCTCTCCCACGAGTCCTGTTGCTCACCATACTTCATTCTGAAGACGACAGATATTTTAAATGTTTTCCAAACCTCAGTCTGTGCTACATGTATGATATTTTTCATATCTCATGTCTATTTTCCATACATCTCCTGATTTTTTTGGGTCCAATCTCTCGTTTTGGGTACCTCATCTCGTTCTATGCCAGGGTTCAAGGTTAACAGGTCTGTGAATGGTTGGTTTTTGTGTCTGTTTATTTGCATGGCTGTTAACTGTCCGTCCTGAGACAGATTTTCGTCATGAGAGAAATTGTGGGTTTTTTTGTGTGTGTGCTAAATAAATGGAAAATCTATCGGCCGTTTTCGGTTTCCGTTTTGTCTACTGGACCTCATAATAATTTCAGTCACACTTTTTCACTTTTGTTAACAGCCATGTATTTGTGTAATTGGCTTTGATAAAAGTACAAACAGTAATGTTGTATTTTGTGCAAAGCCATCTAGATGTGAGTGAGCAGAGAAATAAAATAAAGCATTCCGGCATTCAGTTATCATCGTCTGTGTGTGGTAGTATCCAGATTACACTGTACTGTGTATAGAAACCACTATACTTCGTGACTGAACATTTGTAGTGTGTTTTTTCGTAGGTCTATAACTTTAGTTTCGTGTAACGTAGAGAAAAAAGGTAAACATTTTTTAAAATAAAATAAATTTCCTATTTTTGTGTCCAAATTATATAACTTTAGGTTAACAAATAAAAATTTTGTAATGCAAATACGTAAAAAAAAACTTCCATCATCTGCAAAGGAAATGGTGGATTTTTCTGAAGATTTTTATATGTATTTGCATTAAAATATTTTTATTTGTTAACCTAAAGTTATATAATTTGGACACAAAAATAGGATTTTTTTATTATTTTCAAAAATGTTTACATTTTTT
>JAUTCZ010048946.1:0-20000 GCA_032273805.1 Melanodrymia brightae | reverse complement strand
CGTCTTACGTCCAATAACCGCTGATTTATAATCGATGTGTTTCTAGTGGCGTCGTTAAATAAAACAAACTTTACTTTTAACAGCAATTTTGTGATGCACAAACTAGTTATAACATGGCATTGTGACAGCAATTTTAAATAAAATGCCAGAAAACAATAAATTATATTGAATAGTAACACTCAAAACACTTCTGTTGACTATTAGGAATAATCGAGTGTCGAGTTCCAAATGGCATGGAAATAAAAAATTGTGTAAAAAAAAATAAATGCTGCAGTCATAACAAATCAATTTGTAACAGCCTTTGTTTGGCATGGCATTGTTGTTGGTTGCCACCATGAATTTGAGGGCTGGATATTTCATGATTGTTATATAATTATCTTTAATTCTTATATGGAAATATTATTCACTCATATAACCTAATATTAATTTTAAAATCTAGCAATTAATTTATTATGTCCTTCCTCATTACAAATTGTTCAAATAATGAAAAAAAAAAAACAAACTATGTTCGATTTCACCACCAATGATGAGAAATGTTTTTTG
This sequence comes from Melanodrymia brightae, assembly GCA_032273805.1. Lineage (NCBI taxonomy): Eukaryota > Metazoa > Mollusca > Gastropoda > Neomphalida > Peltospiridae > Melanodrymia > Melanodrymia brightae. The sequence continues at coordinate 19,457 of JAUTCZ010048946.1, read as the reverse complement.
ATGTAAAATAAACATAACAACCAATGTTGAAAATTTACTACAAAATAATTTATGATAAAATTTAGGTCTACTTGTTTATGGATTCAGAATATATGAACTTTTTTACCAACAATTTTTAAAATAGTACCGGTATACACCCTTCCCAAGTAATCAATATGATAAGGATCTGTTGAAAATATCCTTTAATCATGGCCCACTGCACAACATACAGTACGAGGCCTATATTTAGGATTTTCTGTGGAAGGAAATGTTTTTTTTTTGGTGAGTGGGCCTAATATGGTGGTTTTAAAACAAATGTTTCCTTGTGGGGTATGATAACTCCTTAAATACAGTTTATCACTACACTGTCGTATATCTTGATTTATTAAAAAATAATTAATTCAATCGATTTTTGTGAATACCTGTACATTAAACAGAATAAATATACTGTTACGGTTTCTCCATACAGTAATACAAAACACCAGTTAAAACAGACATTTTGGATACTATATTCTATATTACCAAACAGCACATGACTTGTTTTTTTATAAGCATCAATCATAGATTGAATTTACTCTACATATTATTACATATTTGTAAATTTTCAACATTAAGGAAATGTGAGAAATGGTTGCCATGTGTAAAAAGGACAACAAATAACCAATGATATATTTCTTATTATGTTCAAAGAAACATATGTACACATAACAGAGACAGTATGAGGATAACAATAAAAAAATTATGAGAAAATATATTTTAAAATAAGAAATCTTAAAGCTTTCTTCAACAAGTAACATCTCAAGTTCTGTATTACCCAACCACGCAGGTCGAGTGTTCCTTAATAACTTAACGAACTGTCAGTCATTCATATATCAGCTGTCATCACAGATACGCACACCACTACGTGGCAATAGTCAACCAACGTCAACAAAATGGCAGTTTATTCTGTTCTGGAGCCATGACTGACTGCATGGCAATCTTGCAAATTGCTGTGTATTGTCAATACACATACCGGTAGTTACCAAAATGTTTATCTTGTTTTGTCTGCTCTAAACAAAACGGTGACCTGCCACGGTGATCAATGGCTTTAATTATCAATCCATCATAATTGTGGAAATTTGCCTTGTTTGACCATCTTTCATAATGTGCATTTTGTTGACATATCTGGATAATTGTTCTGGGGTGTTTATCCTCACCAGTCTAAGATGTGTGGCTCATTGTCTGGTTTAAAAACCAGTTGACAATATGGCCATTGTTTTTTAGTATTTGTACCACGTGGTAAGTCGTATGACACTGGAATCATCGGTTGACAATGTCGACATGTCTGGACAATTGTTCTAGTGGGTTTGTCCTCATCAGTCTAAGATGTGTGGCTCATTGTCCTGTTTAAAAACCAGTCAACAATATGACCATTGTTTTTCAGTGTTTGTACCATGTGGTAAGTCATCTTTCACTGGAATCATCGGCTGACAATGTCGACATGTCTGAAACACAGTTCCAACTGTCAACACTATTGCAGGATTTCTAATACTGGAAGCATGATGTATAAAACTGCACCACTTATAACCAGTACATGTTACTGTTTGTCCAGAAGCACATCCTTGTCAACGTTTAAATCTGAGCACGAGAGATTCAGTTGTCACTCTTTCAGCACCTTGAAGTGTTTTATATCACACATCATTTGGATTTCTTCTGGATCTTCAAGCCTCCAGTCGGGTCACCACTACCAACCTTTCTGATCACCGAGTTCACATATTCTGTCGTATTACCAGCAGTCATACAATCTGCAAATGAGAACATTCTTAAAGTTTATTTAATGATAATTACCCAACTAAAAGTAGGTACAAAGGGTAGTTTAATTAAGTTTATAGTTTCACATATTTTAATACATTGTAATACAAATTCAATGTTGCATGTTTCATTACAGCCCCAATACCATCCACATTAAAATCAAATTTGTTTCAAGTATTCATCACTCAATAACCCTTAGTGATTATCTACAACATTCCCATTTTTGTATATACAGTATGTCCAAACGGTTAATCGCATATTCCGGTTAATAGCATATATTTCCCGTGCACCAGGCCTATGCAAATAAGCGGAATCTACTGTATTAGATCATATGCATGGTAGTGATATAATGGAATTGATCCCATTTTTGTTAAAAACCAACCTTTTGTACTCAACAAAAAATTAACAATTTAATCTAAATAAAGTGGATATGGTCAATATAAGTTTGAAAGAATTGAATGAGTTATAAACTTGTACTCACTGAGATGTTTCTGAATGTAGATCTCCAATGTCTTGGTAAGCGAGTTCTGTGGTGTGGCCTTGGGTTTGGTGTGGAAAATGTGCTGCTTCAACTCACATTTTACCTCTTTGAGGACCTCAATCAGTTGCTCTGTGAAACACAAAATACACACTGAATAAACACTACTTTCTAATAGTATGTGCATTAAATATATTCAAGGGCAAGCGAATTCAAATGTACATAGCACAAGATGGACCACTTCTTAACTGCCAAACATGGTCAATATGCGCATGCATGATATTATAAAAAATTGGAACCCAGATTAACACCTGAGCATGGCCTTGGGAATGCAGAAGAAGAAGAAAAAAGACAATTTAATGTCTAATTATTAGAAGGCCAAAAACAAATAGATGGGTTTAGGGTAAACATACCTACTCTAATTTTACCCATCTACTCAAAAACGTTTTACTGCTAAAACATAATTATCATTATAAACATATTTATAAAAATAAAATATATGTATTTAAAATAAATGGAATCACTGGTTGAAACAGGAAATAACCCAATGGGTCCACTGAAGAGGATTAATCCATTAACCTATCACACCTCAGATGGATGCTCTTGCACTGAGCTATGCCTCACTCTTACATTTAGAAAGAGACCACTTACTATGTTCACACTCCAACCCATACAGCTTGACTTTGTGTGCTTCATGTTGTGCCTTTTTCTTCAACCGACATGCACGTGATGCCAGCTTGTTTTTCTCTTTCCTCGATTTATTCCTCTGTGCTGTCGATGCCTCGCTGCCAGCTGCCACCTCGTTAATCTGCCGGTTCAGCCGTCGGATTTGAAGACCAATCTGGTAAAGTTTTTTTGGATTTGCCTGAATGTCATTGCCGTCTCCCTTTCTCGCTTTTCCACCATGCCGAATACCGGCAACGACTGTGTTGCTAGGATCAAACACTGGATCTTCGAAGTTGCTAAGGACATGTGGATTTGAGGTGCTGTGAGGTAATCGAAGCCTTGTTCCTTTCGGTCCTTTTGATTGGACGTTGTATTGCCAGAAGAACTGCTTCACTTTTTTTTTGCCATTTCCTGTGAGGGATTCCTCTAGTGGTGAAAACTGATCCAATTCTGAAGAAGAATTAATATAAGTTCATATAAGCATAAAATGAATAAAATAAAAAGAAACCTGTATTAATTTAAGATCATCAAAGTAAACATTTATACAATAATACAAGACAAAGAAGCAAATGATAGAGAATTTAAAACTTAAATATCTAAAATGATAAAATCAAGTATTACTTTCTACACAATTATTTTCTGTTAGTTAAAACACGTAAAATCGAAAAAAAAAACCCTCATTACTACAATAATTAAGTATAATGGATTTCATTCCATTACCTTCATCGGAGATGTCATCATCCAGATCGGAATCTTTTTCACTGTATGCATCATCAGCATCAGAGTTGTCATCAGAATCAATGTCATCAGCAGAAGTCACACCAGAACTGCCAGAATCTGAAAGAATAATTGCCCATTTTAAATAAAAACCCACAAAGTGCATACAGGTAGCAGTTGCAGACCCAGGAATTTTATCAGGGAGGAGGGGTTACACACTTAATAATTTGTTACATAAAAATAATTTTTTGAACTTTTAAAAAAAATGTAACAAAAATTTATGGTTTATGAATCATGGGACGGGCGTGGGTTGGGGAAGGGTTTGTCTCCATTAATCTCCCCCTGAATTTGGGACTGGTTGGAATTATCTAAGTGACAGCAGAATTATTAACCTAACTGCAACAAAACAAACAGCAAATATGTTTATAGTACATGTACTAGTAACTAGTATCTGTATCTCTAACTTGCTTTCTGTGTGTATTTTTATTATAGCTACCGGGTATTTCATGTAAATTAAATTTTGAGGTGTTTATTTTTATATTTTTGTCCACTTTTGTTACTATGCCAGTCGTTTATTAAATGTATAAAAATATATAAATTAATTAAACAAATTTTATACATACATTGTATAGTACAAGATAGGCCTGCGTATAAATACATTGTTATGAAATGATATTTTATTCTGCTTTTCACACTTATTATTCTATTTTAAACAATCATGATTTTCAAAGCTTTTCCTGTTGTCACTCATTACATTCTTTTTGCAGCTTTCTAATGTCAAGTTTAAATGGTGTACATAAAAATAGGAATGTTGTTTTGACGATCCTCACATTCTTTCCATCTAGTTTGTCGTGCACACACTAATGCCTGGACAAGATCAAACAGCTCATTGTAAGTCAAGGAAATATTTTAATGACATCAGAAAGGCTTGGTGATTGGTTGGAAGTTGGGTCAAGTTATCAAAGTATTAACTGTTTTAACATGGCTAGAGGTTCAAATGTATCAAAAATGAATTCGGAACTGAAAAAATATTTATGTACAGATTTGTTATCATGATTTATTACTGTGTTCATTTTACATTTTACATGTATAATTAATCATCTGGTAAAATTAAATTGTATTAGTTTTTAAAAAACAGAAATGCTCCCACCACAAAAGTGGGTTCATTTGCACCTGTTGATAACTAGATGCTGCTTTTAAGAAAGTGCACTGGTCTGACATTGCTTCATTTCAGTGTTTTCCATATTTTAATGACTTCCTTTTGTTTCAAATAAATTCTGCACAGAACTATAATTATTGGCTTCATTTTGCCTTCCCTGTTAGTTTTTACAGAAAATATTTTCACTTTTTAAAATTTATTTTATATCATTTATATCCTTACCTCCCCTTCCCTCCACACCCCATCCCCACACCCCCAGTTCAAAAGTGTCCCTGATAAGCCTGTACCAGACAGTTATACATAACTTTTAAAACAAAAGGTTTAAAAACTCTCAGTCAATAGCGTAACCGTAGAAATATTCTAACTAATGACATGTTGACATTTCTGTTGATGTATATAATTATATCTTAAATGTATGCAATTATGTTGATAAACAATGTCAAGTAGTGTTTTCTCTCTGTTTATATGCAAACGAATTTGCATATAACCTACTTCATTGCATCGCACCAAAATATTTAGTGATTCTATTTCATCTAAGTGTATAGGCCTACTCTTATTAATCTATTTGTCTGTTAATCCTGTACGGTGAACGCTTTTAATTATTATGCAGCTTTTAATATCAATCTGTGTATAGGCCTACTCTTATTAATCCAGGTATCTGTGAATCCCAGTGCACTGGGTTAATTCAGGATACAGCATGGAATTATACATTACATGACACACAATATATGTTAATATGTTATCAAACTTCCTGTAATGCACACAGTATGAAGCAAGCAACATGATATTTGCCAGCTGGGTCGAGATACCCTGACCCAGATGGATGCAACGACCCAGTTGAGTAGAAAACCCAATCAATAAGCTATTTACATACAGTTTCATGCATAGCAACGCGCTTACTTACTTGCTGCCTTGGTCACTTAATAATTTAAGATATAAATATTATGTTTGCAAGAGACTCGTTAAAAAAAAAAAGCCCAGGAAACAGACAAAGTAGTGGTATAGCGACCAGAGAAATTATCGGTGATATTTTACATCCATCTAACTCTTTAACCTGGAGGTTACGTAAGGAATTCTGTCTGTGGCAGGTTGCCAGAGTTTCTTCCTGTGTTTTGGCATTGATCTCTGAAAGCATCCACCAAACCTTTTGTTTATGGATCGGTTTGGCCTTGGCGACTCACAATGACATGATAATTCGGATGGTAACGAAAAGTAATCAGTAACATGTTTCACTCAAAATGAAACAAATTAAAATCGGAAAACCATGTTTGGATGCTTCTAAAGGATATTAATAAAAGAAAAATTTTAATTTCTATTATTTCATTTGTCTTATAATATTAAAAATATAGCCCAAAAAAAAGAGTACAAAAAAAGAAAATCTGAAAGAAAGAAGAAAGAAGGAAAGATGCAAAGAAAAGAAATCAAGATCTTAATTAACAAGAAGGAAAGAAAAAATGATTTTAAAATAGATAGTTAATGTAAAACACTCATTACAAAGAGGTGACTCCCACTACATCACTGGGCAATCATATTAATCACCGGTTTGGCATTCAGTCATCCCTACTATTCTCTTGCAAGTCATAGTTAAAGGGCGTGGTAATAGGTTAATGTATTCAATGTTTACGTAAACTTGTAAAACATGTCGAAAACCTATCCTACATTTTGAGCCAGAGTACCAGTTACTTGTTAAATTATAATATACTGGATACCCTACATGCAAGGTTGCTTATGGGGTTACAACCCCATTGTTGTAAAAAATGTTTAGAAAATGTAATTTTTTTTGTTACGCTTTTATTTTTTCAGATAAGGCCAAAAAAAGATATGTTTAGGGTAACATGTCAATATTTATCAGGGTAGGAAGGCCTCTTTTTATTTACCGGTATTTTTTACCAAATAAATGTATTCTCTCAATATCAAAGAAAACTGGAGCAAAGATGATCATCACTAAATAATATTATAAACAAACCTATTGTTTTTTGGCTATCTAATTTATAAACAGTTTGACTAATATTGGCTAAAGAAATTTTTTGTCTAGGGAGAATCCCTTTAATACGGAACAATGTTAAAATATAATAACTATATGTTTTGAATACAACCTGTCTCTGTGGCACAGTGGTTAACGCATTTGGCTTAACACTGGTAGGTACTGGGTTCGAATCCCATTCATGGTATATGGGATCTTTAATCCCAGTACCGGTTCCAACCCAGAGTGAATGCTCCGCAAGACTCAATGGGTAGGTGTACTTCCACTTACACTGACCAGTGTCTACAACTGGTTCAACAAAGGCTGTGGTATGTACAGCCCAGTCTGTGGGAAAGTGCATATAAACAATCCTTTGCTACTCATCAAGAGTAGCGGATTGCCTCTATCATACATAGTTACTAAAACTAACTTCTGTCCTGGACAGGCAGTCGAGGCAGCTTGACTGCCTGACCATGATATACTTGCTTGAACCTTAATTTGATATAAGCACGTAAATAACTAACTGAATACTTACAGTTGCGACTTCTTTTACTCTGTGTTGTTGATATCGACGACGAGGGACTTGCAATAGGTTCATGAATGAATTTCTCAATTTCTTTCCATTTTTCTTCCACCGTTTCGTCATCAATGTCTGAAATCTTTGTCGATTGTCTTAAAGCAACAGATGCGTCTGGATGACTAAATGTTTGTCTGACTGAGGAGGTCTGAACGTGTTGGGTTTGTCCAGCCGACATCCCATGATGGTGATGACGCATCTGTCCCAACGATGTCAATGTGGTCTGTTCACTTGAGTGATCGGGAGAAACCGACTGTGTCTGTGTAGATGGTAACAGTGTCTGTGTACATGGTAACCGTGTGTGAGTAGATGGTAACCGTGTCTGAGTAGATGGTAACCGTCTATTCAGCCGTAACAGTTGGTGTAACATTGTTTTGTCATCTACGTCGGGATTCGGTGAAGTTGAGCTCGTGGACGACCCAAGTCTGTCTTTCACACAACTCGATTCCGCAGGTATTCTCCAAGTACTTGTTCTTGGATCACTTTGTAAAAAGTTGCTGAAGTGTGGTGATGAGACACTGTTAACACTAGACGTCACTGCGTTAACAGTCGACGACACCTTGGACACAGATGGTCCATCGTTCAACGTTCTATTTTTAGACACTGTAAATCCCGATTCCATATTCGATTCCATGTTCCCAGCATCGTCGTGTAACGATTCTTCCATATTAAGCTCGGCCAACGTTGGACCCGTTGTCGGTTTGCCGTACAACATTTCGTTCAACTCAGGTTCGCGTTTCACTGATCTAGGATTCCAACTATCTGAAGATGAAGGTGTTGGGGATGCATTCAGATTGGCCATCAGAGTCAAATCAACACTTTTGCATTCAAACTGTGGATTCAAGTCAAAGTCGGTGTCCATGCGTGTGTAGCTATCAACACTGGAGCACACAGAACTGTCACACAATCCACTATTTTGCATGTCATATTTTTCCTGTTCGTACATAAACAACGAATTGGGACTGGCAGCGTAAGCAGCTACATCAACGCCAGGTAAAGTGTGATCACTTTGTAAGGTGAAGAATTCCGTATCCGTGACAAAATCCATTTTGCCAGATACGTTTGCCTGAAAGAACAAAAAATATATATATAATTTATTTTAAAAATTGTACAAATTTCTGAAATCTTGACATAATATTATGAATAAAAGTTACAAGTTATATAAATAAGAAATTGAAAATGGAAAAATAGATATAAATAGAAAGACCACAGGACTGAAAAAAAAAGTTTGATATTTCCACCCACATAAAACTACAGAAATATGTCAAATACAAAAACATGAATTTATTTGGATGAATCACTTTTCAAATAATTCATCTAAGAGAAAAATAAGTAGTAATTTATTTACTTCCACTGAAACAAACAAGCCATGTTGAAATGGAAACCATGTTTGTCATATGAAAATGATACAGGAACTGAAAAACAGGATGAAACAATCAGATTGCCCGACTGAAAGCAATAAAAATCCTGTTGATGCTGTGTAGTAAACACCATCCCATCTGTTAATAAGTGAATCTCCACACGCAGCTATTGAAATGAATCATGGGACAAAACAACACAATAAAACCTACTTTCTAAACACCCACACATAATCAACAGCACTGGCCTTGAATGATATTTTTGTTTATTAATATTAAAAAATTAATATATTCTTCTTTTAGATTGATTATTGAAAAGATATTTCATAATATTCCAATGAACTTAATATAATGTAACTATGTATAGAAGTGACCTAATCTCTGACCAATGACAAGCTCTTTGGCACTCCCCCAATGTTTCATCAGCTGTAAATGAAACATGCTTACTCAGAGCTCAACAAAAATGTTAGTATTATAGTCTTAACCACAAAGACAGATCTGTCAACCTTGAATAAAATAAGACAGGGTCACACACACACAAAAAAACGTGGGATATTAGACCAAAAATATAGGAGATTCATATTACAAAATAAATAAACACCTAAAACATTGTTTTACACATAACGACAATTAATGGATTGAATATGAGAACAAAACACCATTTAATGACTTCATATATCCTACAATTCTTACTTACTTAGGCGAACAATGATTAAATAAAGAGTTTATGACAGTGCGTCTGTAGGCAAGGATGCGGTTGAAGAAACTCCACCCACTGTGCAGGGACAAATTGTCCATACTATAAAACACCATATTTAGGTCCACTCTTCTGATAAAAATATTAATTTTTGCTATTAAATGTTCACTTATTCTACAAACAAAGACCAGCAATCCTGCCTTTAGAAGTGTCTATAAGTAAACAATTTATAGAAATCATCTACTAAGTATAGCATTTTGACCAAGAGAAACAACCCCATAAGCGAATTTCACCAAATGTAATGTATCATGTACTTAGGTGTCAGATTTAAAATGATGGAATGAAAGGTTAGTTGGTGGATGTAAAGTCTTCATAAAATTAATCAATAAGGAATCAAATTCAGTGATAAAATAAAAATAAAAAAAATTCTTTACCTTTTGTCTTTGTAAATCAATAGTCATTGGGAATGCTTTTCGTGGTACTCCTGTACTCGTTCTACTCAAATTGCCAACCCTGTTCCACAATCTCACTTGATGATTGTAGTTTTTCTCTCTTAAACTTGTAATGAAACTTGTACTGTCTGGGTATGGTCGACTTACATAATTACCCCTGTAATAGAATAGAAAAAATAATAATTTATTTATATATATATATGCAACATTTAATATATGTCATCTTACTTGTCTAAAAATAAAGTGTATGGTTTATTGACAAAACAGCCATTTGATTTCAATCAATTGTGCAATGTCACTGTTAGCATACAAAAGTATCAACTCATTTCATCATGTTTGTTCAATCAATGGTTATAAATAACATATATTTCTTTACCACAGTGACAACATGTTGAAAGAAATAACATTAATACACATACAATTTACAAATTTCAACATCAATACTTGCCATTTAAACACAGGTGCATATAAAAGTACTAAGTACCTGTATTCAGCTTGTAACTGTATAAATAGCACTTTTCTGAAATGAACACTGAGTCTGTGTACGGTATATATAGTCTAAAAATAGAACAACGTTTCCTGGGACTTCCCCGATCAGCTGACAATGAAACCAAAAATCTGTTTACAGCTTAGTTTGGCTTTCGTACGGTTCTTGTCGGATGGAATACACCCATATACGTGTATATACAATCTAAAGTATAATTCTGCATTGATCATCCCTCATAACTCTTCCTGCTTTCGTAAATTAATGGAATTCTTGGAATTGATCGACTGACCAACCCGGTAGATATTATTATTAGCTGTCCCATTCGGCATTGTCGTAAATAATGAAATTCTTGGAATTGATCGACTGACCAACCCGGTAGATTTTTTTAGCAGTCCCATTGTTTAATATCGTACTTATAATTAATTGTAGTATGTACAAAGTGATAATATACGTGATGCCTAAATAATATAATAAGTTACTCACAAAGAAATTACACGTATCATTAGAATTTGAGTGAATGACATTTTCTATTTCATTAAAATTTTAATAGTCCCGTTAGTAGTAGGATTATACATACTAGAGTTTGTAGAATTATGGATTACATAACATACACCGCTACTACACTTAAAGAGATGTGAACATAGCACATACTTTTACTTTGCTTTATTTGTATATTATGAAGAAAATTAAAGATGAATTATATTACATATATATGTATATGAAGATATATACACAGTGCCGTCTTGTCGCATGGGCACACTGGGAAGTTACCGGGCCCCCGCGATGTTAGGGATCCCGAATTGCAATTTGTAAAATAAAAAAGTAAAGTTGGGAGCCCCAGTACATTGCTTTTTCCCGGGGGCCTAAAATATGCTTAAGACTGCTCTGTTTATACAGTGAAAGAACTATTCGTTCTACTCTCTCAATCCTAGCTTCGCAAATCAATGATATCATTCCTTGGTAACTAATTACACTGCAGATTGTAGTAATCACAGAATGATACTTTAATAATTGACTTGCGAAGATGCCAATGCACTTTGATTTACTAAACCACATAAGTTTAAAATAATGTGTGTGTGTGTGTGTGTGTGTGCGGAACGAGTACATCACAAGTATATGAATGTAATACATTTGATACAAGAAATTGACACTGAAAATAATATTGCAATTTTGTTAATTTTACTTCTTCTTTCTTTATAGCTATAGCCAACTTATTTTTTATACTAGTATATATAGGGAAATAACTCTGTTGTGCATTTTTTTGGTGAAAAACGGGACCCTTGACAAACCGGAATCCTGTCTAAAATGGATATTTATTCGGGTCCCTAGGTTGTCCGGTTTAGGCAGGTTTCACTGTAGTATAATGATATTTAAGTGGCGAAATGATCAAGTTTCATATCCCTTTGCTGATATGATTAATTAATTAATGAACGAACGAACGTATAGGCTTCACTACAAAGGAAGATTTATCTGACTAGATATCTCTACAAGTTATTTTCAACGTTGGGGCGATTTTTAACTGATTAATCAGATGAATGATGAACACGTGGAACTTTAAAGTAAATCAGAAACACATGTTGGCAAGCATGTGATATATATAACGTATACACAGGCATGTGATACATACACAAACATAAATTGTACATGTATAGTGTAATACCATGACGGCAACATATATACAGTACATGTATGTCAACCTACCCTGGCAATCTTCCCATGTTGATGTTCGTTTTTCGCACCGTTCGACCGATATACTGTTTCTCCATCCAATGGAAATTTCCCACAACTGAATATGTGAATAGGTGAACACTGGCACTACTGCTTCACCGTGTTCACGTTCAGAACAAATCCAGTGTTTTTAAAACGTTTAAAATTCACAAATTAGAATAAAACCGACGGAACAGCTCTGCAGACACGAAAGAGGTGTGTAGTGTAAAGATTAGGAAATATCATCCAATACTGACACATCAACAGTCACGATAAATTGTATTCATCATCATACATTGTGTGTATCCATGACAAATGTCTGAATCACCACGTGTGTTGTCTGTTATAGGAAGCCCACGAACGAGGTCAAAGGTCGTATGTCACTGACAACTACCTGTCAATTTCACGCTATATTTAAAAATGTGTATTTTGATGTTTGTAAACAACACACACCCAAAGCACAAATGTATCAGGTTAGTTTTAAGAGAAATACTGTAATGTTAAGATTGAAAGACAACAGACTAGTCACTTTATATTATGGATAAAGTAATTAACAGACAGTACGTCATAGCCCTATTGAAGAAACGTACGTTTCCTCAAAGGGGAAATGGACAACTCGTCAACATGTTGATGTTTACATAATGAAAAAGATGCTAAAAATCTAAATCTTACCGTCAAAAATGTTACTGGTTAGTTCCTTGTTCCGTTTCTAGTCCTCACAAATACTGCTACATCAACAAAATCGCATGTCACACTAAAATATCAGTGTTTTAATATCCACAGTAGATATACAACATCGGTTTGTTTTGGTTATGTGCTAAATGGAATGAAAGGCCTCTGGCGTCTGATGTCAGCACAATTTTAACCAATGAAACGAGCGTATTTCTCGTAACCCCACCCATTGCAGAAATAGGTTAAGGAGAATAATACTAGAACGTTCTAATTTTATATTGGTGTTTATTTGATATGTTCGTACTGTCATGTTTTAATATTGTTGGGGTATCATCTTTCCACTACCAAATCGCTAAAGCATCATGTAAATTGAAATAATATTCATTTTAAAAGCAAAATCCACGTTGTTTTGCCCCGTTCTACCACAAACTGGAAATCGCCAGAACCAACGAGTCAAGGGATAAAAATATTTGTGACGTCAGAACCACGTGGCTCAGGTGAAGGTTACGCCATTCCATGTAAACAATGTGTGTACACAGGTGAATTTGTTGGTCTTCAAACTGTGTTAAACGTTGAGTGCAGTTTGATAGAAGGGCATGTGTACTTTTTAAAAGAAAAATACCTGTTTATCCATTTCTTCTAGAGTAATATCTATAATATATAAACATAGGCGGGTCCAATTGGGGCGAGTGAAGCGGGTCCCGACACCCACCACCTTCACTTATCCATTGGTGAGTGTTCTCCAAGCTTTACGTCAATAATTTTAGTTTGTGTTTGTTTGTGAGTGCGTGCGTGTGCGTTTGTGAGTGCGCGCGTGTGAGTGTGTGTGTTGGGTGAGTGCGCACGCGCGCGTGTGAGTGTGTGTGTTGGGTGAGTGCGCACGCGCGCGTGTGAGTGCGTGTGTGTTGAGTGAGTGTGTGTGTGTACGCGTGTTTGTGCGTGCGTCTGTGTGCGCCTGCCTGCGTGCGTGTTTGTGCGCGTGTGTGTGTGTAAGTGAGTGAGTGAGTGTGTGTGTACTAAAGAGGTAGTGTAAACACATACTATTATCAGTAATAACGGGAGCTAGCTATTGTAAACCTTCATTAGTAATAGCTAAAGCGCTACTTTAAACATTCACTAATCTATATACTAGCAATAACTAGAGAGCTACTGTAAACACGTTTTTGTTGATCAAGTTTGTTTAACGACACCACTGGAACATTGATTATTACTCAGCGGTTATTGGATGTCAAACGCACGGTTATATCTACACTTGGCCATAGAGGAAACCCGCTGCCGCCACCACAGGCTACTTTGAATAACAGCAAGGGATCTTTTATGTGCACTTTCCTACATACAGAATAGCATACACGACGGCCGGTGAAGGACCAGTCGTGGATTACTGGTTGGAACGGGAAATAACCTAACGGGTCCATTGAGGAGGATCGATCCATCGAAATATGGAACCTCAGGCGGACGCTCTAAGTCTGAGCTACGTTTCTTGTTAATGGCTGCCTGCAGTAAGCTAAATATTAATGTAGGCTCTGTATATTATATCGTTTGTACCATATCAGAAAGATAAAAGACAATGGGTAATAAATAGAATACGCAAGTTGCTACTAGACTATACAGTTTCTTTGCACTGGTGAATAGATGCTCTCCTATCTCGCTAAAGGCGCGCGAAGGAGAATATAGATTCACTCGTGCTAGAAAAAAAACTTGCGAGGCAGGTCGTTGAGTTTTCTATAAAAAATCACAGCAAGAGCCAGATATTTATTGTAATATAAAATACGCATCTTCTGCGGATCTAGACAGTTTGTGAAGAATAAAAGCAAGTCTAGACAAAAGTTTACAGAAAAACAAACTGTGACGTGTAGTGCTGGACTTCCCATCGACAACACAATCATATATATACCAACATTGGGGATAAGCCATCTAGACAAGAAATGAGGTACATGTACATGTATTCCCATGAGCACTAATTGTACTCCATTGTTAGGTGAATAAAAAAAAAATGTGTTTCTCTATGCATATGAATAGGAATTTCACACTAACCTGCATGGACAAATCGAAACAAATGCATGGGTCTACCCAAGAAGTTTAAATTCACTTCCCCCCTATTAGTATATTGATGACATAATATATTTTAATAATAGTAGTGATAGCAGATCTCCTTCAACTGATTTACCCACCAGAGTTAGAAATAAAGTAACAACAGAAAGTAGAACATCTGTTTCGTACCGTGATCTTTGCATAGAGAATAAATACGACAGATTAAATACGACAAATGCCTCTGCACAAAGGCATAGAACGGATGATTTGAACTTTCAAATAGTCAATTTCCCAACATATGAGCTCCAACATATCACCATATATCTACATATCACAAGAGATACTTTGGGGCTCACACCACGGCCTTTGATAGACCACTGGTTGGAACTGGGAATAACCCAACGGGTTCCCGAGGAGGATCGAACCGCAGACGGACGCTCCTACCGCTGAGCTACTCCCGACTCGTATAGTGTATTAGTCCATGGGTTACTGGGGGTCACCGTGCACCCCCCCCCCCCACCCCACTAGCCAACTTTTCGAGTATTTTCAAGTACCCCTGGGTCTCAGGGTCAGGACAATTCATGTTAACATTGAATAAATTTGTTCCAGCTGTACCTGCTGGGCCAATGTTTAACATTATAATTATATAAAAACGATTTTGAACAATATTTAAGGGAGGAGGCAAATACAATCGACTATAATATTTGGTATCAATGTGTATTTGGTGTGGCGATATATTGGTGAAAATTAATAACCAATTAGATCATTGATGATGTCACCAAAGGTCAAAAGGTCATGTCGCCACGGCAAAAACGTCATTCAAAAGACCCTTCCCACCAGTTAATTTTGGTATAAAAATATCCAGGAAGTAGTATATTTTAAAATCACATTAACCCCTTATCTTTTATGTGTATAATATCGAAAATCCTTTACGTTGGACTATATATATACGCATACAAACGTATTATGGTTTCGATTTCTTTGTGAGCGCTCCTATATGCACACGCATAAATGTACGCCTAGTCAACCTGCAAACATGTACATAGAAAGGGCAATTTTGCCGCATGTACAACTTATTATTTTATGGATGGCAGCAATACGCATCTGTAATTATCAGACCTACCAATTGTAATCCAAATAGTTTGAGTAAACAATCTGAAATGATGATCTATTAAAATTAGGCCACTTAGCTGACGAGATGTTCAATGAATAGGCCGGTCTATACTATAAATACGGAACTTGTACATAATCGTGACCTAATTGTACGTGCATGAGAATAAAACGACGCCGAACGGACAGTTTTATGACAGGCGTGGTAGGCACGACAGTTCCTGTATTACCCGATTTCAACGCATGACTTGTTTTAGTCTATATATGAAGCTTCCTCATAGATCGTGTTGGGGTGAAACGAATCTCATACAAGAATACGTTTAACTTCGAAATGTCAAAGTGGATTAGTATACCACCACTGACGTCACAGTCACATACTTATATGCATGGTAACATGAAATTTAAACGACAAACAAATTCATAAAGCAGAATCAAGAGACATTACGACAAAGTCTGGTGACATGTAATCACGAATCACGACCAAAGCAGTGATGATACCAGGCAAGCTTCATTATTTTGTTGTTAAAAGAGCATGTGTTGTTCACAAAAGGCTGAAAACTAACTACCAATAAGCGGTAACTAGGCTAACCACATGATTTAAACCAACGCTATCCCCACCTCTAACATTTTAAACACCGCAATCCTCTATAATCGTGACTACTAATACTATACATCCTAAAAAAGAAGCCAAATCAGTAACCCATTAGTGACATTCCAAGATCTGCGCATGAAAGGGGGAAAACAGAATCAAACATTATTTGTATTGGATCGACTGATCAAAAGAACATTTGGTATTATTGATGTTATGCAGCTTATGTCTGCTTTTAAATACAGTCAAACCTACTTGAGCGGCCACCTGTATTAAGCAGCCACCTTTCTTTTAAGGGTCACCTTAATATTCTCCTTAGGTGGCTGCTTAAGACAGGTTTGACTGTAGTACCAAAAATCCAATTCAACCTGTACATAGCACTAACTTAAATTAAGGAGAAATATAATGCAGTAGTGTACATGCAAACTAACTTGTTTGTTATAATGTGTATGTTGAAGTAATATTAATCACCGACAAAACCAACACGCACGATCCCCTAGCTATGACGTGTTTCCAGAGCAGTCTGCATGTTGTTGGCAAGGTTTGTAAGATCGTTTTCAAACAAACGTAATTAATGCTCTACACCTATTGTTTGTCATACTAATACATGTAGTGTGTCTTGTTTTATGGCAAAGGAAATAAAATTCGTATGGTGTTTGACAACAGCAGGTGCAGAGCTTCTACATGTACATCAACCTGTTGTCATAGCTAGGGCAATCGCAATGAATAGTCCGAGAATACGCTGATTGACAACGGTCTTAGTCTAACAGGCCCGTAGCCAATATTTTGAGAGTGGGGGTCGTTTAGGCTGATGGTGGGGGTGGTGGGCAGGGCGCTTCTACATCAACCTGTGTCATAGCTAGGGCAATCGCAATGAATAGTCCGAGAATACGCTGATTGACAACGGTCTTAGTCTAAACAGGCCCGTAGCCAATATTTTGAGAGTGGGGGTCGTTTAGGCTGATGGTGGGGGTGGTGGGCAGTGCGCGGGAATGCTCCTAGGCGATCCTGTCGTGGACAAAACGCTCAGGTGTGCTTGAACAGTTTTCTGATGGAAGCACACCAAAAATGACCCATTCGGGTGATAGGTCCATATCAGGCTCTGCCAAATTATATAAAGGCCGATGCCCAGTTAATATTCAAGCACATAGTTGACCGGTAAATTAGGTTACAATAATATCAATTATACTAAACATTATTACCAATCGAGCCAAGAAATTGGAGGAAATATGATTAGATTTGCGTACCAAAGATTGCCCATGTGCAAGTTAAGCTGGTGCGTGACGTCAAACCATTACCTATGCTACCTGACTCGTGCAAGAAAATCCAGAATGTGACGTCAACAGATTAAACTACATTACGCAGCTAAAATTCACAGTTAAAGTAGTAGTCTATAATTGAACTACAACACACGAAGCGTTATACACAATGTTGAACTTGTCCTATAAATTTAGATAATTGGTAATACATGTAAATAGAATAACCAATGTTCGTAAAGGGAAACATATATAGACTTTCTCGTGCAAGTTAATGCTATTTAATTCTACCTCGTTGAGTATTCTGTAAAATGCAATGTATATTGTAATTATGCAATTTTGATGTGAATTGTTGTATGAATTTGTTGTACCTAGCATAATCGTCTGACGTCACGCTCTAAATTATCTTGCACACGTGAATGCTCAGGTGACGTATAGAATAATCGTTTTACGTCACGCCTGCGTTATCTCACACACAGACAAAATCTGTTGTTCAAGATATCTTTCTACCCATGGCCATACATAGGTAATATAGATACTGTTCAGTGGATTAGGCATTTGCTTGTGTTTTTATCGAAATAAACAACTTTCAGTTCAAAGGCCAAAGACACTTTGTATTTTACTTCCGTCACTATGGTGATGTCGCCGAACTCTCGACGACTACTCACAGTACACTGAACTATGCATGCAATACATACAGCGACACATCGTCCACATACTTCGGATCCTTTTTGTTTTGTTTTATCCAATCAGAGGTAACTACAGTAATAACTTCCTCGTTCTTTTTAAATAGACGTAAGGGTGACTAGGTATAGAGAATAGCCATTATTAATTTGTTTTCTTCTTAAATTATCTTTCGGTAAATATATTACAATAGGCCCTAACTGCAGAATGAAAACTAAAATAATATTAGTTGCACATACAATTTTAAACGATAATATGGTATTTTGTTGA
This sequence comes from Melanodrymia brightae, assembly GCA_032273805.1. NCBI lineage: Eukaryota > Metazoa > Mollusca > Gastropoda > Neomphalida > Peltospiridae > Melanodrymia > Melanodrymia brightae. The sequence continues at coordinate 814 of JAUTCZ010048946.1, read as the reverse complement.
GAATTAGCATGATTATTCTTGGGAGTACACAGGATTTTTTAAAGGATGGGGACTAATTTGAATAAAAATGGGAACTAAATAATAGGAAGTCTTTTATTTAGTAAACAGCTACTTTTCCCAATAATATTATTGATTCCGCACTTCACCATTGATGATAATTATGTATATAATGCTGAATGGCGATCAGGACGTAACTGTATAGGCATTTGAAATGTAGTTAGTTAGTTATATCTTTATATTACGTGCTTATATTCAACTGAGATTAAAGCACGTCTTGTCGTGCATATACACGCAGTCCAGCTGCCTCAACTACTCCTTTTTGATAGTTATATATCTATTTATAACTTATTTACGTGCCTATATCCAATTAAGTTTCAAGCACGTCTGTCATGGTCACATAGTCCAGCTGCCTAGACTGCCTGTCATGCAGGACAGAAGTTAGTGTTAGTATTATAGAGGAAACCCGCTACTCTTGATGAGTGGCAAGATACTTTATAATTATGCACTTTCCCACGGACAAGACTGTACATACCACGGTATTTGTTAAACCAGCTATGGTTCTAGACGGTACTGCAATTAAAAATATCATGGCCCAGACCGGAATTCGAACCCAGTACCCGTCTTGGGTCCGGTACTGGTCTAACCACTACACAACGGTGACCAGTTAAAATATAATTATGTTCAATATAATTATGTTCTCTGTGTATAGATGGCCTGTACTATTATATTTCCCCTATATAGCATACTGAGATATTTACTCCATGTGTATAGTTGGCCTGTACTATCATATTTCCCCTATATAGTATACTTGAGA
>JAUTCZ010048935.1:0-11411 GCA_032273805.1 Melanodrymia brightae | reverse complement strand
TCATATACTTGACTTAATGCATACTAAACTGATATATTTGACTGGCAAAATTTTAATGTTTAACAGAGGCTGAACTACCTGATATATTTCATTTAATGGCAGTTACATTAACAGAGGCTGAACAGATAGTTTGTTTAACAGCACAACTTAAACACATTGTTTATTAATTAGCAGTTATTGGATGTTATATTAAACACTAGGTCACACAAGAAACATGCTGTTGTGACATAGGCTACTCATTACTGAATAACAGGTCAGGTCAGGTGAAATTGTTTAACGTCCACATTCAGAGCAAGTTGTTATAGCAGACGCCTATCGTGGGCATGAGTTCTGACCTCACCAGTCCTATTGTCCACGATAGGAAATACTGAATAAGGGATCTTTTATGTGCACTTTCCCACAGACAGGTTACCACACACCACAGCCTTTGGTGGACCAGTTATGGATCATTGGTGGGAATTAAAAATAACCTAATGGCTCTGCTGCTGAGGATAGATCCTTGGCCCCATCGAACCTCATAAGAGTTAACTTATAACAGTACATTTGACTTAATGGAGAAATGTAACAGCTATAGTCTGTTGTAACAACAAACTGAGCTACCTGAGTTATTTGGCACCAAATTCACAAACACATTCACTTTAAACAAGAAAAGAACATTTCGTCAATTTCTCTGATGGTTATCTTAATAATAATCTGACTGCGCAGATAATATTGAAATAGCTGGTGACAGACTCAGTTTATAATAGCTGTTTTTTTACATTATACAACTTAAAATCCCTACTTTCCATGCATACGTATGGGTATCTGCAAGTGATAAAGTCAGCACTATTGAGTAATGTATTTACTTCTCACACTGATAGGAACTCTCACAGTGTAAACGTGTCACTAGATAAGTTCAGTCACAATACATAGGTTGAAAAACATAACATTTGTAAGGTAACATAATGAGACAACATTGCGTAGCAAACTTTCAGAAAATAAAAACATGCTAGTTTAAAAGAAACGTGGACACTTGTTTACACAAAACAAAAACAAACAAACAGATCGGCATGTCCTGCTAGAAAAGAAAGCATTGCTGATGAAGTAGTCTGGAATGATATGCTAATTATAATATTAAACACATGAATAAAAAGACACTGAATCCTGTAAACTAAACAGCGATTAAGAGGACATCACTCCAGTACAAAATATGATATGTCTTCTAGATTGCTACCAAACCGTGCACGAAGCACTGGTTTCGACTAGACTGTACATTCACTGGTCATCGGGGCAGACAACTCTAGCCCCAAAAGTATTTCTGGCTTTGTGTGCACACAATTACAATGTCAGCTGGACATTTCCCAGGATGCCTTGCAAGAACCCATGCTGCAAATTGATTGGTCACTTGTCTTTCGTCTCCCGGAATAAACAGCTGATGAAGTGCGGCTCTGCACATTAAGCACGCGTTCGTCACATATTCACACATTTCTGATAAAACAGTTCTGTGCTGCGATAGATAGTCTTCTCGAAATAGTATTGCCTCAAGAGTCCTTCATATCTAAGACGTTGCCATGACAACACATCAGAAAACATCCAGGGTCGGATTATATTTTGCACACACAACAATCTACACATTGGCAACAATATATTACACCAATCAAGTTGAGAGAATGGAATATGTACGTGTCAGAATTTCCACAAATATATGTCATTTAAAACATTGCAAAAAATTCTTAGCTTTCCATGACAAAAAAAAAAAGAAGTTTATTGTAATAAATGTACATTTTTTTTCACAAACGTGAAAGCACTTCATGGAAAGCAAACATTCGGTATTACAACTGACCACAGTGATTATGAATGACTAAGGAATGTGGCTTTATCTTAATTGTTCAAACTACACACACAAAACATGTATATAAATGCATCAAAGACGAGCAGAAATGATGAAACAACGATACCGTGGTACGCACATAAGACAAGTACTGTATATTATATACAATAGCCTCTTCAGAACTACACGAAACAGTCACATTCTCCGACGATCTCTCCACTGTGAATACACACAGATCTGTACAGGCTGTCAGAATTGAGTGGATTTTGTAAACATGACAAAAACATTAGGTCAGGTCAGGTCAAGTTGTTTAACGTCTACATTCAGAGCAAGCTGTTATAGCAGACACCTGTCATGGGCACGAGTTCTGGTCAAGTCCAGCCCTTGCGTCCATGACAGGAAATCCAGCATAGGACGAAATGAAAAAAATGGTTCAACAGCAACACTCGAGCATTTGAATTAATTAATTAATCAATCGCTACTGAATTGAAAACAGTGATAGTGATAAATGATCTAAACAATTCTTCATGCATCATATAACTTTTATGCTATTCTTTTTCAATTATCAGCAATAGATATTTTATGTGCATTTTCCAAGACAGGATAGCACATACTACAGCCTTTGAGGTACCCGGTGTTGGATTTGTTACAATAGGAAGTTACAATAAGTTTACATTGGATGCCGATGTAATTTGAACACTGTTTAAATGAATGGATACTTTATTACAACCAATATTAGATGTAATATTTATCTAAAACGTGTATGTATTGATCAGATTGAAACAAATTTTGAAACTTCGCACTCAATTATGACAGCCTATACAACAAAATGTGTCTACAGTGATGATTCCTTGGAATACAGTATATATTTAGTTAATTTCACTTTTCTATTGATTTCATTATGACAAGACAAAGATTAAATACCATGGCGATCGGAGAGAAATAAATAAATGCTCGGCCCCTTCAGGCCTCCTGTTAACATGCGAAGAGAATTTTATAATAAAAATCTCCTGGTACATAAATTAAAAAGAATCTTTTTAACACCTCATTGTTGATATTAAGATAATACAAAATTTTGAAACTTCAACTGGAAATGACCGTTATACATGAACGAACGAAACCAATGAATGCAGATTTTTGTGTGTGCATATCTTTTAAACTGGGTGCACATGGTGCATGGGGGTTATTTTCATACTGCAGGTTATATTATAACCTGCTGTTTTTACATGTAGAAAACATTTATTTAATTTCTATCCCTGAACTTTAAATAGGACAAATATTCAAATTTAATAATATGCACTCACAAAAAATCAACTTTGCATTGTGTATTTGTACAGATATTTATAATTAAAAAAACCAGTGGAGATAAACATTTCAGGTAAAAATTGAGATAAAATTAATGAACATAATTATCGTCTGGTTAAAAAACCGTTAAGAAAAATGATTGATTTCTAAATATGTGACTCATTCATGCAGCTCCAAAGCAAACGACACATTGTTAACAAAGTCGATACACGTCAGATTTGTCGATGAATATGTATAATTATTGCATGGTCTATTGGGCATCTATCAGTCTGCCCTCGTCAATTGTGAGTACAACTGACGAACATGTCATGATCAATAAATAAATAAATAAATAAATAAACAACAATAAAACCCTAAAAATTAAGCCACCTTTCAGTCGCTTGCACCACAATTGATCAGGAATGATTGTTTTTTTTCAGTAAACGGTCTCAAACTTAAAATATAATATAAATATAAACAATATGAGCAAACAGATCTATGGGTACATCAATATATACATATACTGGTCAGATCTGAGTTTGTATGCCATGTCTAACAATGACAGGTTCTGTTTGTAGTCAGTGTGTATGGCCTGTTACAACATTATCAAGTTCATAAGCAACAACATTATCAAGTTCATAAGCAAAAAACAAACACCTATCTGTAACAAATTCAGTGTCGTTTGGCACATCTATTCACTTAAAACAGGATTGGTTGAAAATAAATAATTTTCAACAGTAACATTTACTTATTTTTAGCAATCTTTATCGAAATATGTTGCCATTAAAATTAATGAAATGTTAAAAAATTACAATCTACAAGATTCAATTCTATTGAAACTTAATTTTTTAATGAAATATGTTTGTAATTTTTCTCTGGAAATCAACACCAGTGCTGTTGAATGAAGTTATAATGTTAATTATAGAGAATTTCAATATCCCAATACTGAAAACATGATTTGTGATGCCTCAATTAATGCTTTGTAAATCTGTTGTTTATTCATGACGTTAATAATGAAGTAGAAAAAAGGATGATACGATCGGCAAGTGTTTTTTCTTGAACGGTTGATAACGTTTGATACAAACCAAACACAGACTACAACAGACCAGCTATGTGAATATATACCTAAAACAGGATTTGTTCTGGAATGAGACTATGGCCATTTTTGTAACATGAATGATCATCTGTAAAAAATAGCTTTATTTGGAATGAAAAATGCATGAAATGCATGCATGCTACATTATCTGCATATATATTATATATAGTTTGCAAACTTAAAGTTCTTGTCCATTTTCTTTGTTCAATATCTTAAAACACTAACTATAATATGAATACTTCAAATATATTGCAATAAAGTGTCTTATAGATCAGACAATGCGAGATCAGCATGAATTAGTAAATATTTTAAATGATCCTGTATTAGTAAATGTTCAAATGATCCTGGGTTAGTGAATTTTTAAAATGATCCTGGATTGATGAATGTTTAAATGATCCTGGACTAGTGACTTTTTAAGATGATCCTAGATTGATGATTTAAATGATCCTGGATTAGTGAATGTTTTAAATGATCCTGTATTAGCGAATGTTTAAATGATCCTGGATTAGTGAATGTTTAAATGATCCTGGATTGGTTTCAAATGATCCTGGATTAGTGAATTTTAAAAAATGATCCTGGATTAGTGAATGTTTAAATGATCCTGCATTAGTAAATGTTTAGAATGATCCTGGATTAGTGAATGTTTAAATGATCCTGGATTAGTGAATGTTTAAATGATCCTGGATTAGTGAATGTTTAAAATAATCCTGGAATAATGATGTTCGACATGATCCTAGGTTAGTCAGACTATGAAATAATCCTGGATTAGTCAGCATGGATAATACACTCCGTTTGAATAAGTCATAATTTGTTCAGAACATCAATAGTACATTTTTGTACCATTGTTCCTGCCTAATTCAAATGTTTGAAGTGATACTAATTAAATATTGCAACAATAAAGATGCTACTATATTTAAAGTAATGCCATGCCCAGTTAGTTTGCCACGATATAGCATCTTCATTCATATATTAAAACTTAATGCTTCAGTTGTCATATGCAGTGAATGTAGCATACATGATTGAGCAACGAACATAACAGTAAAGGTTATAAAATATTGATATTAACTGTTCAGCCTGACATTAATGTATACTTATTATCACCAGAGTTAACTGAAGATAACTATGGATACAAAACAGGTTAAGCTATTCTTTTTCAAAACTACATCAGTATAATTATTTAATGGTGTCCTATTGTGTAGATTTGAAACTGTACATGTATATGTAATCGTATCCTATTGTGTTTTCTCTAAAACTAAATGTGTATACATTTTACCTAAAGGGCAGATTTAAAATTACATCTATATATTTAATGGTCCTATTGTAGATTTAGAACTATAAATAAAGTGTTTATTTGTGTCCTATTGTGTTTATTTAAAACTGCATACCCGGTATATAATTTTTCCTATTCTGCCGATTTAAAACGGTACATCTATATATTTAATTAATAAATACATTTATATATTATGTTCTATTGTACCGATGGTAAACTGTATATCCATATATATTATAGCGGTGTCATATTGCAGATTTAAAACTGTACATGTCGACATTTAATTGTGTCATATTGCATGTATTTACATGCAGGTATAAAACAGCACATTTACATATAATGATATGTAAACATGTCATATAGAATGGACTTAAACCTGTACATGTATTTATTAGTTGTATCCTATCTGCATATGTCTATATATTTAATTGTGAACATTTTGAAGATTTTAAAATAATACCCTTGTGTACTTTAATTGGGTGCTACTTTGCAGATTTAAATTTCTGAATTTTATCTTCTAGCATCTAAAAAGATGACAATACTCAGTTATCTCCCATTATCTAGAGAATTCTGCCACAATAGCTTAGGCGTTTCTTATTGCTATAGGTCACCCTGTATTGTAAGGCATTTATTTCTAACAGCTTAAAACATTGTTAGGTTTCCAATTACATGGTGAAAATATTTGCTGTCAATAGGTATTTTAAGACAAACTTTTAAAATTTAATTTAATGTATATTACAATAAAAATGCCATATGGTTATATATACCAGTACTAGTATTGCATTAATACACACTGAATGAATGCACAAGGTTTAATCATATGCAAACTTTCAGTACCACTTGACAGTCAGTCAGGCCTGTATTTAAAGGGTGTCAAGGGGTTAGAACAAACCCATCCCTCCCAACATGGAACAAATTGTTTTAAAATGTTACCATATTACATCCACTGTGACTATCCAAAAACTATTACTTTTTGCTATTGGAAGTTTACAAGTGTTTTTATGACCCTGTTTATAATTCTTCAAACTGAAGTACTGTAAGTCAATATAACAGCAATTTTATACTTCTTGAAATAAGTAGTGTGGGTTTATATATTAGCTCTTTTACACTTCTTAAAACTGACTGAAATATTGTGGGACAGTGGGTCTAAATATAATTGAGTTATTTTATACTTTTTGAAACTGAAGTGAAGTAGTGTGGGTATATATATATATACATTGGCTCTTTCATACATCTAGAATCTACATAAAACAAAATGGTATGTACGAGTAAAATAACAAATTTGTTTCTATGGCAACAGACCTGAACAGAATGGAATGGCCATTGTATTTAAACATATACACAATTGAGGAGGATACATCAAATTTCTGCTGATCAAAACAATTGTAAACTATTAACAATAATCCACTGAGCAGGTACAAAATACTGCAAATAGGAACACAATCTTCTCAATAATCAACAAAATCAACCACAAAAATAATAATTTAAAAACAATGACAACATTTACGCTATAAATGTGGAAAATATTGCACGTGTTATCATGTTCTCTATTTCCATTGCATTTCACAAAAGTACATGGTTAATACGCCTCTTCCGGCGTATTGGCTGGCACAACAACGAAACATGAAATGGCGTATGGAATGACTAGGATAAACGAACGATTCATAATGGTAAATGCAACAAATTGATTTTATAAATAAATGAATGAACGGGTGATATGTGAGGAAACGTGGTAAAGGTTGTGTAAAATTGAGATTGGACAGCTAAAATGAAAAAGCAAAATGAAAAAAAAAAAACAACAAAGATCTTGAAACATATAGCAAAAGCTAAAACAAAACAAAAACAAGCACAACCTGGATTTCTATGGCAACAGAGCAAATAATGTTCATCTTTGGGCTGGTTTTTAATACATCAAAGAAACTGTAAAAAGTAATACTAAGAATCTGTGATTCTGCATAAAACTTCCTGCAGCTGAAGAAACAGTAAACTAGGCACACACCTTAGAGTCCTAGAGCTGTCAGGGACGTGGTATAATAGATGCATACCTTTGAGCCCTGCAGCTGACAGGGATGGTAAAATAGGTGCACACCTTTGAGCCCTACAGCCAACAAGACGGTAAAATAGGCGCACACCTTTGAGCCCTACACAAAACATACCCGTTGTCACACAGGAAGAATAAATTAAAATAAAATTTAAACAAAATCAACAAACGAAAGTGTGGAATGCAAAAAAAAAAAAAAAAGGTAATAACAAAAAGGTACATGTACAAACATAACAAAAAGATTGGGATTGGGTCTCGCACGAACTGCATCGTTGAAGATGAATATATGATCAATGAAGGGCACAGAGTAAAATGTCCACTGTGTGCAAGTCTTTTCAATGAGTCGACGAACAGAAAATGGAGATCCTTGTACACAAAAATGAGGTTAACTTTTCGTACACGAGCTCGCACTTTCCCGGTTATTGTTTCCGTTGTCGTCCTGCCACTTGTCCAAGGATCGCCGCCGGGCATTCATGAAGAAGTTGGCCACGGTACTGACCTCCAGACCAAGCTGTTGTGCTATCGTAGCCTGCATCTCTTTCGACGGACGTTTTGTTTCTTTGAATATTGCATGAAGGGTGCGACGCTGGATATCGGTGAACACAAGACGGGGTTTCTTAGGAGCTCGCGATTCCTCGTGTTGCTTTTCTTGTTCCGGTTCTTTTCTCTTGCAAACTGCAATAAACATTTAGAATGTTACATAAATTATAAAAAATTCCAAACATACATGTTAGCCTATATATAAGAACATACAGTTTCAACAATATTTATTATGGTTCAGGAGTTATATTAATAGATAAAGTTTGTTTGTTTGCGGGAACATATTGGTTATTAATTAGTTGTTATTGATGTCAAATGCACCGTTATATCGACACTTGGTCAGAGGAAACCTGTTGTTGCCACATAGGTTGCTCTTGCTGATTAGCAGCAAGGGATCTTTTATGGACTTTCCCACAGACAGGATGGCACACACCATGGCCTTTAATGGACAAGTAATGTGTCACTGGTTGGAACGGGAAGTAATCCTTCAACCCATCGAACCTCAGAGGGACACACCCAACTGTGCTATATTATCCTGCACAGGAGTGATAGAACAAGATAAAAAACATGTGACCTCCCGTTTTACTGCTTGACTGATTTTAACATGTGATGCCATCTATTGACAGTTATGCAACCTCTGCAATTAACAAAATGTTCATGGCAGAAAGAATGCCATATACAAATAGTGTCCACGGCAAGTTTGCTGTTAACATATTTTCCCATGCTGCACGAAGCAAATCTTGGTATACAATGACAGTTTGGTAAATGATTAAATGCATGCCCATAGCGTAGGGGAGGGAGGGAGGGGTTTGGTTGAGGTGGGAAAACGAGTGTTCAAAAGAACTCCATAAAATTATCAGTCATGATGAATGTTGCATGTAGAATGCAGGAAATGTGTTTGAAGTGCACGTTGTTGAGAAGTTGTTGAGAAGTTATGACTGTTGCCGTGTAAAACATCATTTCACATTTGATAACAAGAATTCAAAACAGCAGTTAACAATGATTACGAATCTACCAGTCAATTAGTTAATACATTATATTTGAATGGTAGATTAAAGCCTGCAATGCACTAATAATATATGCAGCTCAACAATGCCTCACAATCAGAAATAGATAGATTTCTAAGAATTGAACAGGTCAGAAAGTACTAGCAATAAATGAAAGCTTGGAAGTATAAAATGATAATTATTGTTTTCTGTGTAGTAGTCATTTCAGAGAACTATTTAAAAGAGGACCATATTTAATACAAACAGTAAGATCAACATTGTAGATACAGTACAAAAATGGAAAATAGACACTTTGAAAGGTAAAACATTTTTTTTACAACTTATCAAAATGGTACTATAATTCTTTATGGCATTAGGCCCAAAGTGACATCCTAGGATTAACCACTGTAATCAGTGTAATGAGTAACATTATTTTGCTTCGCAATAAAAAAATTGGGTGTTGTGTCATAGGTAGATTTCTGACATTTAATCTATCAGCATGGATCTTTGGTACTATAAAACTAGGCCTGATTATGATTTATCAATAAATGTTACAAATCAGGGAGTGGGACGTAGCGCAGCGTAAAAGCATCCGCCTGAGATTTGATGTGTCAAAGGATCTATCCTCCTCAGTGCCATGGTCCTGTTCTTAAATTTGGTATATATTTATTGGCCCAGTTGTAAAACTCAAAATGTCACATCAATTGCAAAATAATCAGTAGACATTTTGTCTATAGAAGTTAGTTAAACAATATTCAGGTCAAGATACTTTAAATATAGAGACTAAAACATTCACACATTGTTAACTGTTAATTTACATGTTCAATGTGTGAAGGTGAGATATTTATAAAAATAAAATACACAACAAATATATAAAACAATTATTGAAAGCAATATTATTTTCAAATTGAGTTGTTTGATACTCGTAGTAGTTAAGCTGTACAACAGAGTTTGATTTCTAGACCGTAGAAAGTCTGGACTACTTTTCCTTCCTGATCCAACCACTAGATCTGTCAATCTCAGCCAATCAGCAGCGAGAGCAATGATTTAATTACGCTTCCTGTACGGATGTAAAACAAAATGGACGCTCCAGAGCATGCTGTTCTAGGCACTAACCACTACACCATGATGTGTTCAAACTAACCATAGGATAAACTTGAGTCGTTTAAACTCATCTTCTCAACATCAAGGGCTCGTGTTACAACGGAGTTGGCACTGAAGCTCTCGACTGAAATAGAAATAATATGTATGGTCGACGGTCTCTCCATCTGACTGCAGCTACCAACAGAGTGAATGCCACCATGTCATGTCGGACAATCACTCTTTGACATTCGCATCATGCAGAGTGGCTGGCACAAAGACAGAACATGAAAGATAACACAAGCCCAGATGACATTGGGAAGATGGTTTCAAACTGTAATCAATGTTGCATTTCAAAATCACTGACAGTGCGATCAATCGGATGAATAGTAAAACATGCATAAACTAGACAATAATATGATCCTAACAAAAGATGTTTAAACAGGTAGAAGACGGCAGGTATTAATTTACGCAGTGCTTGTGCTTTGCAAATGAATTGAAAGCAAAGAAATGTTCTCCGAGGAACTATGTAGGTCTCAGAGCATTCATTAAGTATCTAAACCAAAAAGGATATGACGCAAATTTTACATAACATCGTAGTCTAGTTTACGACTACATGTACTGTAGTTGTGGATCGTGCTGCCTGGCTTACTGGGAAATATATTCTTTTAGCTAATTTGACTAAAATTGTGATAATTTTCAGCAAAATACTTTAAAGGAGGGTAATTTTAACCAAATTTGGTGCCAACTTTAAAATAATTAACCATTGCCTAGTTTGGCTATCTACAGAGTAAACATCTGACTAAAATTGTTTCCAAAAATACAACTAAATGCAAATGGCGCCAGTAATACATCACAAACGTGCAAAAACTTGTGACATCTCAGCTGCTAACCATAGTCGTATCGGTAACCGTAAGCAATCGAAACCTCTATAATTACATTTACATCACAAATAGACGTACGATGTTTTGTCAAATTAACTCGTGTTCTATATAGTATGCAAATAGCATTTTAATTTCCTTGAAATTTTTGTATTGTCTTTTTAAAGAATTTTTGAATGTTAAAATCTTAACTTATAGGAAAAGCTATACGGTATATTATAAAACTTTTCATTGTTCTGTCAATGACAACCAAAAAAACAGGTTATTAAAAGACATTGTTAAAATATAAAACATCTATTTTTGTATGAAGACCTGACATAACTTGACAGATAAAAACTCATTTTCAACTACAGTGAAACCCCTCTAAACCGGACCCTCAGTAAACCGGAATTCCCTCTAAACCGAACATATTTCAAAGTCCCA
>JAUTCZ010048924.1:0-11414 GCA_032273805.1 Melanodrymia brightae | reverse complement strand
CAAAATTAATGGTCCCCCACCACCACTTTTCTTCAGAAAATAATGCCAATGCACGCGCATGATGACAACACAACTGGGAGGGTCTTTATTCTCCATTATTTTACTCGTGGCTTACTGTGTCAACATAGCGTTATAAACAGGTATAGTTATACTTATAATGCCTTGTTTTAAGACGAGTGCCACCGTGCTTACGCATAATGCTATTTGTAACATTTCTGGCTAATAATGGTGTATTTTTGTATTATTAAAATTAACGTTTACATACATCTTATTGCTTTCAATATCAATACATATATGTTTATTGTATATCAAATGCGTTTGTAGTAGCATAATATGGTCCTTGGACTTTTCTGGCACGTGATAAATGCTTTTATTAGGCAAAAGTACACTTTAAGCTATTATAACAATTCGGATTACAAGAAACACATTGAACGTACATAAATTATTGATATTGTAAGCATTAAGATGTAAATAAATGTTAATTTTAATAAAAATGATCTACAAATATGTTACAAATAGCATTAGCTTCGCAAAGACGATGGCATTCGTCATAAAACTAGGCATTGTGGCTTTAATATACTAGTAGTTACTACGCCTATATTGACATCAATTAAATGGTTTGGTCGTTTAGATTTCACTTCGTCATTTTCTGATACATCACTGTTGGATGTTATCCACTGGAGAATCAGATTTGGTGCTGAACTTACGTCTTGAACTAGTATAGTAATCATAAACATTTCGCGTCTAAATCGTCGATTAACAGACCATTGCAGTGTACTCGAGCGCAATCAGTATTGCATCTGATCACCACACAAATAGAAAGGGGACATCAAAGAGTTAAGTGCCTGTCGAGGACAGAACTCTCTGGCGAAGTCAGAGGTTGTGCCCATGACAGGTGTGCTTGAACCGTTTTCTGATGGAAGCACCCCAAAAATGACCCACCCCAATCCAATTAAGAGTTATGATTTGGGCTTAGTAGAGGTTTATGTTTATATAAGACGCACTAGATCTTTGTTATTATATACATTACAACCTAAGGTCAGTCTAGACTATACATGTGTACATGTGCTATAATAATTTGTTGGATGAGAGTTCATAATATAAAGATGGCCCCCAAGTAGAGAAAGAAGCGACGGGAGTGCACGCAGTGTCCAGCGACATTCAGTTTGTCTAATTAGCTTATTGCCCATTCAGTTCTGTCGCTCTTTATGGGCTTCCGAAACTCCAGGAGCCTCAACTTAAATTGAAAACACCGGCCCACACGCAGACACCATCTCTTGACATGCACTTAAAATTTCAACATAAACTGTTATGAAACGATTTCGGAAAATAAAATAAAGATAAGAGGAAGCAAAGAACGCCTTTGTTGAAGTCTGAGTATTGCGATATTCCTGGACAGACTATTTATTGTAGAACAGTTATTTATGTTACCCAAGAGGATGCACTTCACAGAAAGCATCATGACCACGATGTTTAGTCATTAATTACCCGTTATTTGTTTGCACGTTTGTTTGGTCGTTGTGAAGATCTGGACGTGTGCGTAATCTACGAACACTAATCGTAGTACATATTTAACAGGAAATAACTACACGACTATATAATACATACCATATATTTATTGCGGGGTTATTCCCATTTGGGAGCGGGATGTAGCACAAGGCAAGAGCGTCCACCTGAAGCTTGATGGGTCGAAGGATTGATTCTCCTCAGAGGACTCGTTGGATTATTTTCCATTCCAACCAGTCATTCACGACTGGTCTATCAAAGGCCGTGGTGTCTGTCTGAGAAAGTGAGCATAAAAGATACCTTGTTATTCGAAGAAGTGTAACCTATGTGGCGACAGCAGGTTTCCTCTGTGACAAAGTCGATATAACCGAGCGTTTGATGCATTCAATAAACGCGGATTAATAATCAATGTGTTCCAGCGGTGTCGTTAAACAAACAAAAACTGTTTGTTCCATCTGAACAGGAGAGCAGTTGTGAATAATTAAAGGAAGCGTTTAGTTTCATACTGAATTTGGTTATAACAGTTACAGCTACTGTTTGATACTATTTATAACTGGGATATTATATAACCAACTATAGGGTGTATGTTTTATTGCACGACTGCATGGTTAAATATACGATCGTTCTACGTAATAGGTATTTTACTGTTTGTATTTGAAAAGTAATTCCTTTTGATATCTACCGGGTATTTGAACAATGTTTTTTTTTAATAATTCATTATTTTTATTTTGGTATAAGTACATAATATAATGTCAAATACCCCTTATATCTGTGGAGTGCCGTCCGTTCCACAGAACTGTTTCTAAAATTGTGAAATATTGATAAAAGAATGTTTACATCATATTATTTTTTATTTTCTATTTCTGACTATGAATCCATTTCTACTGGCAAGATAGAACACTGTGGGAACGTATTAACCGCAATGACCCCAACCAAATATTTCAGATTACACTTGTAATATGTTTGGATGACACATATACATGTATTGAAGTGAAACATGATAGTTTTATTGTCTGACCAAGGAAACACGTGTCCAATTTGGATGACCACTTTCCTTTTAATGTCCGGAGCTCTTTCGTAACACGCTTCTTGATTAGACTGTCCGACACTGTCTGACCGACCACCACGGAACCAGATGGCGATAGTTCGGACATTAAACTGTTGTTAAATACACACAAGTGGTCACAGTACAACACATTATCCTGTGTCAAACCAGTGGAGGCAGTTGCTACTCTATATCCCATTTCTAGCAGACAAATGAACTCTTGTGTCTTATAACATTTAATTGCTTTTTTATTACGTAATAGTAGTAGTCTTTTCTTGTCGTTCCTTCTTATAATGTAATCGTAGTGTTAAAGGTGAATAAATACGTGAATTACACTCTATACTAGCAATATCCTTATATACTCTCCTTGGCATTGGGACTCGACCTTTGATGCCCGACCGTGTCTAAACCTCAATGGACAAGGCACCTAAAATACTAACCTAAAACTAATGCCGTCTGTCTAGCAATATCTATTATAGGTGATGCACGTGTAACGACACATTTGTTTTGGTGACTTCACCATGGATGTGCTGAAACCAAATTACCATCCTCTTAGATTATGTTCTGGGCTATACCAGCCTCATGACTTGTGTTTTGGAAAACACGTTCAGACACTATCCCAGAATATGATTTACAAGTCACAGCCATTTGCCTCCCCATTATTCTATAGCACTGATACCTTCCACGTTTCCGATTTAAAAACCATTTCAACAGCCAGTTAGTCGATCTTAATTTGTTTAAAGTTCAAGCCCAACCCCCACCCTTCTCGGCCAAATTTGCAAAGCTATGCCCATGATGGCGTTACAATGCAATTGGAGACATATTTAAAAGAATTGCAAATCACTCCAAACCATCTGGAGTTATGGCTTTCTCAGTTAGAATGATTATATAATTCGGATTTCCCTAT
Source organism: Melanodrymia brightae (assembly GCA_032273805.1). Classification (NCBI taxonomy): domain Eukaryota; kingdom Metazoa; phylum Mollusca; class Gastropoda; order Neomphalida; family Peltospiridae; genus Melanodrymia; species Melanodrymia brightae. The sequence continues at coordinate 7,956 of JAUTCZ010048924.1, read as the reverse complement.
ATGTTTAGAATTGTTTTTCGTATCCAAGGGTTTGAGCGAAGTAGTGACTATGACGGATAAAAATAAACCACTTCTATGCAGACAGATAGACTGATGGTTAGATACCAGCAGCTCATTTGATAGCTTAACGCACTGAGTAGAATTTCTGATGGCCTACAGATTCGCACGTCTACAAAAACAGATTCATTATTCATGCGCCACCAAATAGTGCAATGCTTACTCCGCTACAAGCAACAAGCAACATTTCTCTCTCTACGTTATCGCCACACACCACGACGTCCGTCACTGGAATCTAGACACAATCTTGATTCATCTGTAAACATTGCACGTAGACTCCAGTGACATCTCCATGCGCCATTGGACGTCATCTTGGCACCGCGCGCAGTAACTGTTGTAGTCGGGTCTATTTATGACGTGAGAAATAATACGAAGTGTAAGGCCTACAGCTGATAAATTGCAGTTTTTCATGTGACACTATATAAATTATGGCCATGGATAAAGATTAAATGGAAGATACAAATCTCTTTATGTACTTTTTTTTACGGCTTCTGTGGTTTTATAAACAGTTATATTCAGTTACATTGAAATATTCAAATGATTAGGTATTGTCGAAAAATTCTGAAACGGGCTACCATTTAGCCAGATTTTAATGAAATTATATTGCCTGAACTTCAAATTTAATGTTTGTTTATTTCTATTACTTATACAAATATATCGCAAATATTGTGATAGACAATGTTACGGATATCTACCTAAACTCGTAATATTTAGCGAAATGTAAGGCTTTAACGGAGCATAAATATATATATACGTTTTCTATATTCAGTCAAGCGATTCTGTTATCTTCACTCCAACCTTATGCTATAGTATAGATTTACATTTCTCCACGGAGCTTTCGTTCCAGATCACTCTGTCTCCACCAAACAGACTAGCATGGTATGTGTCCATCAACTGGTCGTTAATTTGTGTTGTAATTAAATAGTCCTTAAAATCACCAATCTTATAATTTGATGACGGTGGTAATGACCTGGTTTCGGTTGTATAAAAGTACCGTACTAACTTTACAAAGTCCTGACGTTAGAGTTCATGGCTATCGTTATTAAAAGGAATCTGTTATACGGTTTTTGGCGCCAAATGTTTCCGCTCTGTTGCGCCTCCAGGCAAACGATTCAAATTGAAACTATTCGAATGTTTTAGCGCCGTATTTTGTGGAGGTATTCGTATAACGTGTAACAAGCAAGGTTACGTAATTATGTAATATAATTACACTTTGACAGGTGCTAGACAAAAGTTCAAGAACTTTATTAAACTACTACAAACGCTTTGGATACACATATTTTGATATTGTAAGCAATAAGTTGTAAGTAAATATTAATTTTAATAATAAAAAATAAACCATTAGCCAGAAATATGTTACAATTAGCGTTATCTGCGCAAGCACGATGCCTTTAAAAGCGAAAAGCGAAGCATAACATAGGCCTGGAGAAGTCAGGGGTTGTGCCCATGACAGGTGTGCTTAAAAACAGTTTTCTGATCGAAGCACTCCAAAAATGACCCAACCCAACCATAAAATGGAGCCACCTCATCTTTAAAGTATACCTTAACTCTTGGAACGAGACAACAAAAGAGAAGTTGAAATGGAGAAGATGTCATGATCAATGTCATTAGACGACTTGTATTCCCGTGGAGCGACACGTGATATGTTTACAGCCGAACCCCCGGATAGCACGGAGGTGTTGATCCTCTATGCCTGGCCGTGATCCGTATCTTGATCCGTCAGAGGTGCAGCCGACCTCAACCTACCTACCACGACTGTCACCACGGCTCAAACACGCGTCAACTCGTCCGCACCACTACAGACCCACGTGTGGTCATATGCTGTGCCAACACAAGACAATTCGATTTGCGGAGTTTGTTTAACGACACCACTGGAACACATTGATTACTAATCAGCGGTTATTGGATGTCAAATGCACGGTTATATCGGTCATAGAGAAAACACGCTGTCGCCACATAGGCTAATATTCTTCGAATAACAGCAAGAGATATTTTATGTGCACTTTCTCACAGACAGGATAGCACACACTTTGGTAGACGAGTCGTGGATCACTGATTGGAACGGGAAATAACCCAATGGGTCTTCTAAGGCGGTTCGATCAATCGACCCTCAGGCGGACGCTCTACCGCTGAGCCCAAAATAATATTTAGCAGTGGTTTTAAGTCTTACTATAATATAATATATATACACACACACACACTCGCACACGCACAACACACACACGCACACACACACGTCTACATAAACACCCAGTATGCAAAAAGCTTTCCCCTATTGACAATGGCAGTAATTTATTCTGCTGTCTACAATACGACTGTAATAAGGATATGTCTACAGGTGGTGACGCGGAAATGTCTTCTGAATACCAATGTTTTCCTTCACGCCGAACCCAGATCATCTCACCAAGGGCACATTGTGCTAGAGATAACATACAGGTGCTCCAAACACCAAAGTTCACTGCAAATGATCAATGAGTAGTCTGGCTTCGCATTCTGCCACTAATGTTAATCAAACAGATTTACATATGTACATAAACTGACGTACTAAAAGCAAGGCCGTTGGTCTCTTGTTGTTTGCTGATAACTCGACCGTCTGAAATTTAAATGCGAATACATATCAAGTGGATTGGGGTGCATCGACAGCGATCGTGAAAGAACCGTTAATCCGCTATCACCTTCATTCGTAGATTATCAAAAGCTCAATCGGGTTTTAAACAGAATGCATTATTGCAGAACACAATCGCACTAACCGAGACACTTGTCAGCTATCTGTGTATATGATCGAGAACATGGTGGATGAAAGAGTCCAGCGCATCTTGAAGATACTTTCAAAACTTAACAACGTATATACACACGGACACTCGTGTTTATCTATTTGTTTGGATTAGAAATTCACCCCAAGTTGAATTTATACATACTTAGGAAACTGATCATCAAGTATTTAGTATGCACATACACTGGTCCCCGTGCGTGTGAAGTACAAGAGACAAGGCGCTACATAATAGCGTTTAGATGATTGTTACATCTTTGTTGTCATTCATATTTGACGTGCCTATATCCAATAAAGGTTCAAGTACCCTTGTTGTCGTTATTTTCGTACAAGATCACCAGGCAGTTTTCTTTACACCCACATTTTCGTCCCACAAAATGTAAAACATTATTTTTTGATTTTTACAAAGCTCTATGATAAACATAGATGAAAGTCCCCAAAAATTCATAAAATATTTTTAGAATTTTTTTTTTATCAGGCTATTCTCATCTATGGATAAAGTAGATAGCAAAACCAGAAAGTTACCCTTCCACAGTTCCATTGCTCACCAAAATAAACATGGCTAAACAGGTGAAAAGAAAATAATAATTTAGTAGTGTATTTATAAATTTCTCTCAAACACTCTATTTATCGTTCTGCCTGCCTGAATGTGTCTGCGTGTGCGCTGTGTAGTGTGTGCGTGTGTGTGCGCGGGCGGGCGGGCGTGTAGGTAGACCTCAGTCTCCTTTTCTTTTATGGGCATGTTTTCCTGGTACCTGTCATCTTTTTCATGGCTCGGTTATGGATTCTGAAGATGATCATAAAAAATGGTTCTATTTATATTAATTAAAACATTAGGTGGTTTTTTTCTTAATTATTAGCAATTAATTTTGTAATCTGCCACATTTTAGAATTACATTTTTTAGCCTTCACTATTTTAGTGCAACATACACTGGAGGAAAACAGATTTTATGCTAGTCTTTTTATGTAAACAGTCTTTTATATTGACCGAGAAATATCTCCAAATTCACATGCCTTAACATACTCCATACCATCCAAGCTTTCTCTAATGACTCTCCAATTGTTTGCACACCTCAAATGTTCCTAACCTGGCTAACCATTATTTATTTACTTAGCATCACTTTCAGCCCATCAAAGATATTGTTTGTTACTTTTTAGCAGTGTTGATAAATAATACGATCAATTGCTTGCTTCTCTATGCACCATTTAGGCCGTCACTAATTTTGAAGTATTTTATACGAGCATTTGCGAAATAGAATTAGAGGAACAGCTATTTTTATGATGATTGTAAAAAACAGAAGTTGATTACACTTTTTTTTTCACGTTAGGAGTTAAAAAACTAAATACAAGATTCTTGTATCATCCAATTTTTTACAAAGAAAAGCAAAATCCAAATTAAATAAAAGCATGCAATATTGCTATCTCGAGTGCCATGTGAACAAATTCTTTTTTGACAAGTTTTAATTTTTACCAATCAAATTATTTAACTATAGCCAATCCATAAATTCTTTTGAATAGCATATGCATGTATTATACACTAGAATTATGGAATCTAATGGACATTGCATAAATACCTGTTTCTACAATATGAACAAGGGGTGGGTTGGCAAAAAGCATTTTTGATTGCTTTTCTGAAAAAAAGAAAAGATAGGCATTTTGAACACCTGTAGCCGGCCTTCGGTGCCAAATAGAGCAAGACGTAGCACAGTGCAAGGGTGTTCGCCTGAGGCTCGATCCTCCTTAGGGGACCTGTTGGATTGTTGCCCGTTTGAACATGTGATCCACAATGGGTCTATCAAAGGCTGTGGTGTGTGCTATCCTATCTGTGGGAAAGTGCACATAAAAGATCCCAAAGAGTAGAATGGCATATGTGGTGGCAGCAGGTTTCCCCTGTGACCAAGTGTCGATATAGCCATGCATTTGACATCCAATAACCGCTGATTAATAATCAATGTGTTCCAGTGACCTTTGATTATTGATAGACCACATTATGGAGAGCACATTATGTATAATCAATTATATGTAAACAATAAGAACAGAATTTCATAAGTTTTGATAAGAAGTTTATTTTAGACATTTAGGCGTACATTATAAAATTATACACATAGTTTTCCATGTACTTTTCTTAAACTGTGTTATACCCACACAAAAATGCTTGAGTGGACAGATTGCATTACTTATTAAAATCATGATGCATTCCTTTGTGAAACTATGTAACCACATTAACTCTTCTTTTGATAACAATTGCATCATGAATACAAATGGTGATCACTTTATGCCCTGACAGCAAGACATATGACCAGATTAAAATAAATGCTCACATAAAAGTAAAAATGTCAACTTACATTTTAAAATGTAAAAACAAACAAAATGTATTAAGGAAACACATAAATTTATATGCCAGTAGTAAATGAAATAACCGATTATTCAAAGAGTTTATTTTTTTGTTAAAGTTTAATTTCATAGAAAGGTCCACATCAGGAAGACATAAATAGACAATAACTTACGAGTAACGATGAATTACAGATTATCGGTCTCGAGAGAAATTAATTTAGTCTGTTCCGACTTTACTAGGGACAGATAATCTGTAATTCTGGGTATCGAGTAGGTTATTGTATTTATTTCCTGTAGTCAGGCTTAATTGTAGTTGAGAAATTTATAATTCATCGTCTTCTTACAGTGACATCTAAAATTCTTGATTTTCGCCTCCAAAGAGATACGTCATGCCAATGGACAAGACATCTTTTGATATAATAGCGACGACACTGATGTGAAGTTACAATCTTCAAGCAAAATGGTATCTCTTCCTAAAGAGGTTACAGAAAACCTATTACTATGCATCTCTTTTCCTCCATGTGTAATAAATATATGTCTTTCATATTAACAAAATGCCTTGAATTTTAACAAGCTGACATCAAATACAGTTCAGCATGTCCAGTTAAAGAAGATCTACCACTTTCCTCCCTTCTTCTTCTTCTTCTTGTTTGCTTGGGCTGGTCTCTGTTGTCGAGGACCTTGCTGGGTTGGAGCTGTTGCCCCCGGCGTCGGGCTAGCTGCCATTGGTGAGGATGTTGCTGCTTGTCCCGATCCAGGCCGTGGTGAACTGGCTTCACTGCCGGCAGGAGATCTCGTGGCATCTCTATAAATCACAAACAGATGGACATTTTTACTAAGCTATACTGTTAAACGTTCATGCATATATATTAGTTACAATGTGAAAACAAACTACATTGCATTGACAAACATCAATAAAATTTTAAAAAGATAAAGTTTCTTTAACGACGTCGTTGGAACACATTGATTATTAATCAGCAGTTATTCAATATTGGATGTCAAACGCACTGTTATATCGACACTTGCTCACAGATCAAACTTGCTGCCTCCACATAGGCTACTCTTCCAATAACAGCAATGGATCTCTTATGTGCACTTTCCCACACACAATAGCACACAACAGCCTTTGATGGACCAGTCGTGGATCACTGGTTGGAATGGGAAATAGCATAACAGGGCCATTGAGGAGGATCGATCTTTCGACCTACCGAACCTCAGGCAGATGCCCTTGCGCTGAGCTACATTCTGCTCTTCAATAAAATAAAGGACAATGTTAAAGGTATTGGGTCTTAACTATTGGTGACACTAAAACTTCTATCACACTCACCCTTCCCCAGCCAACGGTGTAGCACCTTGTGTTCCTTTACCTAAAATAAACAAACAATAAAAGGTAACTTTTTGGACTTGATAAAGATAAAGTTAACGTGTTTACGACACCAATGGAGCACATTGATTAATAATAATTTTTTACTGGATATCAGTTATTTCGACACATGGTTTCAGAAGTAACCTGCTGCGACCACATAGGCTACTCATTGATTAACAACAAAGGTTCTCATAGGATAGGATAGGATACATCACAGCCTTTGAAAACTAGTCGTGGAAAACTGATTGGAACAGAAAATAACCCAACAGGTCCATCCACTGATGATTGATAAAAGATCCACAAAACATCTGGAATAAACTCAAATGTATCATCCACAAGTCTTGGACAAACGAAATAAAAAATGATCTTTTCCAGGCCTTGTAAGTTGAAATATGCAAACAAGTGAAAAACAGATCACTTAGATTTTTTTGGTTTTGATTTAGGCGATTGTGAGGATGAAGCTTGGAATGTATTTTGTATGCATAATACAAATAAAAATATTATTTTTTGGTTAGTTTGCCTAAATGGCATTTTACTCGATGTCAAGTGATGGCTCATCGTAAAACACAAAGCCTGCTTTTTAGTTGCTTATTTTATGAAATCAACTGAATGATTGAAACCAATATACAGCACATACCAACAACTTTCCTCTTGTCCTTCCTCTTGCCACGGAAGTATGATCTCTCACGACGTGGAAGCCATCTCTCTTGATCAATAACACCATCAGTCTCAGCAGTCTTCGGAAGCTTGCCTGAAAATATCACACCAGATGAATGACATTACCACTCCTTGTAATTCTCATATCAATTTATTTTTTGTTGTATCTGTTTTTAAAAGTATGCTCCTGATTTTGGATCATGATAAAATATGGTCGAGGTTCAAGGCATTCCCCCCAGTTCAAATAATTATTCTAAAAATATATTTATCAATTGGTAATTCAAGGAACGTAACTCTATTCCTTTTATTGCAAGCATTAATACAACACCATTGGACAAAATTGAGAATACAGAATAGTAAACAGGTCCGACTAGATGATACATAGTTCACTTGAAATTTGTTGGGAATAATTGAAGATAAACTGTTGTGTCAAGATACTTCATAAAATTAACCAATTTAATGAACATTGTCGTAAATGAGATCTGTTTCAAGACCTCTAAACACTTGTATTCAGCATCACCTATATATATTTGTTTTCAATGTCCTTAGAAGTTTTTGAACTATTTAGCTGCATGTTTTGGGGATCTATTCATATGACAAACAAGGACAGTGTTTTCTCATTCATTTATATATAAATGAATTGGTATATAACTCGCTTCACTCAATCGTTATTTCCTGATAAAATGGTAATTCTCTTTAACCTTCTGACTACCGACGTCGACTTAAGTCGACAACGTCAAACTTTGCTCTGAATACCGATGTCGACTTAAGT